>PVJL010005084.1:70855-93177 GCA_004026885.1 Lyroderma lyra
CTTCCAGGTCCCCCACAGGCAGAAGTCGGGGGGTGTTACGTCAGGGGAACGTGGGGGAGACTCAAACAGCGTTCTCCAATACCACTTCCGGATGGCCTTGCGCTCCTCCGAGGACAACGGTGCTTCCGCCGTTCTCTGTGCCTGTCCTGCCTGTCACAGGGTGACGCTAGCCTTCATGTGATTAACGGCATTTTTTGGGCGAACGTCACACTACCCATGGCTACCAGAACTCCATTCAGCTTCGAAAAGTCACACGTAGATAGCGTCTCTTACAATGTGCGTATATTTTCGGCACCACTGGTGTGTGTATGTATAAAAGTATATATACATACACACACACACACACAGACACACACAGACACACACTTTTAGTTTGATGTAGCCCCATTTTATTATATATGTGTTTATATAGATATGTCATTTTCAACAACATGCATTAAGCCGCGGGCATTATGCTAGTGAAACAGGTCAGACCGAGAAAGACAAATACTTCATGGTATCACTCGTGTAAGCTTTAAAAAAGAAAAACAATTAAGGTTATAGAATCAGAAGCTGGAGTCTGTCTCCCGGGATTGGGGGGCAGAGGAAATGGGGAAAGGTTGGTAAAAGGGCACAAACTTGCAGTTATAGGATGGATGAAAATAAGGTCTGGGGTCTCCTGCACAGCACGGTGACTATAAGCACGGTGACTGTGTTGTATACATGGAACTGCTAAGAGAGTAGAACAGTGTCCTCATACAGGCGAAAACGGTAGCCACGCAAGGGGACACACGTGTTACCCGGATGGTGGGAAGGCTTCCACAACGGACATGTATGTCACAGTGTGTTGTACACTTTACACGTGTTACAGCTGTATTTGTCGAGTCTACCTCAATACAGCTAAAACACCCAAACAAAAGACAGTAAACAGTTCACCCGCATGGACACCGGGCACATGGATCACGGCTGATTTTCCCTTGCATCGAAGGGGGTGCTGCGACGTGGAAACAGCAGCGGGAATCGCTCCTGACCTCAGTCTAGACGGCCTCAGTGTTAGGGGTCAGATGGGTGCCCCAAGGACAGCTCAGACGTAAACAACAGATTTCAGTGCTCTATTTCACAACTGAGGAGCTGAGGAGCGCTGGCCCGGGCAGTCAGCGTGTCCGTGGGAACCCACGTGGAGGTCCCCCCCAATCTGGTTATCATCGGCCACTGCAGTAGTTCTTCTGTCACTGTCCCCCGAGTCAGGGAAACAAAGAACCCAGAGGATGACACTGCGGCTAGGTGGCAGGCACAGAAACGAGGCCTCCTGGGAAGGGCGGTTGGCTGGGCTCTCCGGCACACCCCGGCCCGGGGGACAGGACTTGAGCATATCACTTTAGTAACACAAGCAGACGGTGAGGCCCTGGCTCACAGGCTGCGCGTAAGCCTGGGTCATGCACCTCGCACCTGGGTGATGGAGCTGATTACTAATCAGTGGCCACTTAGACTGGTGACAGAAGCTGGGAGGGCTGGGCACCCAGCTGGTGGCCCAAGGGCAGAGGTCATGGCCGTTCTCCCCCAAGAGGAGCGAGCAGGCTGGTGAGGGTCCAACAGCCTGGCCATGGTAGACAGACATGGTGATGACCCCCACATTCCCCACATGGTGATCGCCACTCTGCCACCCCTCCAACCCCACCAGGGCGACTTCTGTTCTCCCCCAGCACTGGGCAGAAAAGAGATAGAAAGGAAGGAAGGAAGGAAGGGAGTGAGGGAGGGAGGGAGGGAGGGAGGAAGGAAGACAGACATCTGATTTAAATGTTTAAAAGATCACTTTGGCTTCTGTGTGGGGGAGGAAAACACCAGATTGGTGAAGGTCATGCGTGGAAGCAGGGAGACTACTTAAAAGGCTGTTGCATAAAACCCGGGTGGGGAATGCTGGTGGCTTGGGCCAGGATGGCAGCCGTGGAACTGGGGCGTAGAGCTCAGGTTGTGGGTGCGTTTCAGAACTTGAGCAGACAGGACTGCTCCTCAACCAAGTGGAGGGGGTGCGAGAGAAGAAGAGGGGTCAAGGATGACAGGGTCTGCTTGGCTCGGTGAGGAGGGGACTTGTCACCTACTGAGAGGGGAAGGTGATCCGGACTTCAGCCTCCGCTGTGCTTTTAGCCACAGCCCTCTCTAAGCAGTGTCATCTCCCACGACCCCCTGGACCACCTTCCAATGCAGCTCCCCCCCTTTCATACTTACTGTGCGTCTCCTTCACGTCCGCACTACGCAGGGCACGTTTGCCAAACGTCACGTCCGGAAGCTGGTACCATGCAGACCTTGGGATTATTCCTTCTCTGTTGGGGACACCAGTCACGGAGGAGCAGCGCTCTCACCTGAGCGACTCCCGTGCTCCAGGCAGCTTCCGAGCTGCTAACGGCTGAGCAGCACTGTGACCCTGCGGGAGGGGCACAGGCTGAGCAGCACCGGCCAACCTGCCCTGGAGCCCTCGTCCCACCTCCGTGCAGCTCCTGGCCTCGCTGTTCAGTCACGTCACCCAGAACGCTGCTTGTTACAACGGCGAAGACCACAGGGAGGTGTCACAAGGAACGTGATCCCAACGATAACAACAAGCTTGCAAGTTACCTGTGCTCCCGAACAGCACATCGGAGCACCCTGAAACCTACTGCTGGCGGCTGTGACGGGCTGTCACGAGGACGGAGCGTCCCCGTGAGAGTGAAGGCCCGTGGGAGTGGCAGGCAGGACGTGAGGGCGGAGGAAGGACGCGGCCTGCCCACGGCACTGCCTCAGGCCAGCAGCGCCAGGCACTGGGCAGGCAGAGAGGACACGAAGCTGAGAGCGTCGTTGGCGGCGCCGGACGCCACGGGCCAAAGGCCGACTTAAGGCCGGCGCGGGGCCCAGCCGCGGGGGCGCTCAGTTTCCGGACCTGCCGTGGCCTTTCTCGTGATCGCTCCCCTCTCCCATCACCTCCCTGCCCCCAACGTCATCAAACACGACAGTAGCAGTTGTCATCGAACTTATTGATCCATGACGGGAGCAGGCAGGGACCCAGCAAAACCACCCGATAAAGAAGCAGGGCAGCTGCTCACCCAGCAGGGCGTGTGGGGAGGAATCGATGGCACAAAAGGTATTTACTGCCCCCGGGGGGGGGGGGGGCGGGGAACCGCAGTGATGTCATCGACAACAGTGATGGTCACAGCTAAAACGCCAGAAGGGTTACTGTGTCTCAGGCGCCTTCTCCCGTGACCAGCACCTTGAGAGGCAGGTTCTGGCCACTCCTCGAGGCACAGAGGGGTGAGGGAGCCCGTTCTCAGTGAAGCGGGGAGGTGGGACTTCAGTCCCGGCAGGGCTGACGATTTGGTGGGAGCTGCAATACGTGCTGGCCGTAATCACCGTGGTACGTGCTAGATCTTCCGACATTTTATTCATCTGACAGCTGACCTTTGTGCCCTTTCACCAACCTCTCCCCATTTCCTCCACCCCCACCCCCTTCCCCTCTCCCGGCAACCTTTTATTTTTTTAAGATTTCACATGTAAGTGATACCATGAAGCATTTGTCTTTCCTCATCTGGCTTATTTCACTTAGCATATCGCCTCCAGTTTCATCCATGTGTTTGCAAATAGCAAGATGTCTTTCTTTTTAAGGAATGAATGAGATGCCATCATCCCATCATCCGATAACGGTTTCCTTATCCATTCCTCTGTAGACAGTCACCTCGGTTGCTCCATACCTTGGCTATCACGAATCATGCTGCAACGAACATGATTTGGGGGTACAGACATCTCTGTGAGGTAATGGTGTTAACTTCTTCAGACACATACCCAGAAGTGGGATGACTGGGTCATATGCGAGCTCTATTTTTAATTTCCTGAGGAACCTCCACACTCTTTTCCATGGTGGCTGCACCAGTTTGCATTCCCACCAACAAACAGTGCATGACTTCTCTTTGGTCCACATCCTCGCCAGTTCTTCTTGTCATTTTGGTGACAGTCAAATGGGAGGCGGTATCTCACTGTGCTTTTCACCGATGATTAGTGACGTTGAGCATCGTACTTGTTGGTCATGTAGATGACTTCTTTGGAGAAACGTTCATTCAGATTCTGTGCCCATTTTTTTAAATTGGGTTATTTGGGGTTTTTGCTATTGAGTTGATAAGTTTGTACATTTTGGGCATTAGCCCTTTAGCAGCTATGTGGCTTACATTTCCTTTGCTGTGTCAAAACTTTTTCATTTGATGTAGTCCCACTGTTTATTTTGCTTTAGTTGCCTTTGCTTTACGTGTCAGGTCTAAAAAAGTCAATACCAAGACCAATATTAAGTTGCTTACCACCCGTGTTTTCTCCTAGGATTTTTATGGGATCAAGTGTTTGACCCATTTCGAGTTGATTCTTGCGTGGGGTGTAAGATAGGTGTCTGTCGTGTTCCTGGATTTAAGATCCACCGAGTTCCAGCCTCATTTCCCACCCCGAGTGCTGTGGAAACCAACACAGCCCCAAATATCTGGATCTGAGTAAACACGTTAAAACTTCCATTTCCACCAAGTCATTTGAAAACACTTGTTTCCAAGAAAAAAGAAAACCATCTTCCTAATGCCAGCGTGCTAAGAATCCCAAGGATGGAGGTAAAGGGTGATGCGCAGCCCTGCCGTCGGAGAGTACGTCGCTGTGTGTTACTCTAACGTGTGACAGACAACCCGCAGATTTCACACTGCTCACCAGTCCCCTACGATGAGCTGTCACCACTTCCCTGCGGAGCTGAAATCAGTTTGGTTTTCTGGCCACAGCGATGCCTGGTGTGTTTGATGACGTCTTCCTTTTAAGGCCCAAAGTTTCAAATGTTTAAAGCTTCTGTTTATCCTCAGCCACGAATTATCCTATTTTAATTTTTAAAATTACAGTTGCTTCCAAAAACTATTTTTGTTGTGAGGTTGTTATTTTCTGGGCCGAAACTGTGACAGCTGGCCTAATTATTGCAGGTCCAACACTGAGCTGGATTTATTATCGCTTTGCTCAGCTCCACGGAGGACTGATCTGCGATGCCTTCTCTTTTTAACGCTGGAGAATTTAGTGGTGCGGTCGGATTGTTGCAACAGCCCCTTGACCCGTGTCTCCGCCTCCATGTCATCTGCACCCTCTAGCCCACAGTCTGTGCTCACAGGAGCAGCCACGGGAGCCTTTGGGTCAGAAAGGCCTTGTCATTCTTGTCATTCTTCTGTTAAAACTTCGTAAGAGCTTCATTTCACTCAGAAATAAAATGAATATGTCCTTAGGCCCTATTGGGCCCTAGGTGACCTAGTGCCTGCTACACACCACAACCAGAATGAATCTCACTAACATAATGCTGAGCCCAAGAAAACGCACACAAAAAAATACATATGATGTCATCCTAAAGCAATTTTTCAAAAACAGGCAAAATAATGCATTGGGTTAATACCAGCAGTTACTTTGGGGGCGGAGGGCGTGTAGACGGGGGAACCAGGTATCTGGGGTGTAGACGGCGCCCTGTCTCCTGCCCAGGGTGTTGGCACACGGCACGTTCCCTGTGGGCTGGGTACCTCCTCTCCGTGCGCCTTCCACTGGGTTGTTCATATTTCAGTAAGAACAACTGCTAGAGGGCAGGGGGGAGGCGGGGAGGAGGGCCAGGGGCAAACGATTCCTGGGAGGCGTTCTACTCCAAAAGGGAGCACAGAAACGGGGTGCTGACTGGCAGGAAGTGAGGGAGAATCAAAACAGAAAGGTTTGGGTTTTCTTTCGTTTTTTAGTATGGGAGCTGTGAAAGCACGTCTGTTGTGCTACGGGCTCCATCCTGTGCACAGGGACGAGTGGGTGTCCCAGAGGGACAGGAGACGATCGCTAGAGGACTGTCCTTGAGTGGGTGAGAGGAGACGAGCCCCAGCGTGAGAGAGTGGGGTGGGCCTGGACAGGAGCCTGGTTTACAGGATTCTGCTGCTCGTGACTGAGATCCAGAAGATTCTGGGTTCAGAGTGGGCTGGCAGATTGGGTCCAGAGAGGCGTCAAGAGCTGCAAGGGTGGGAGGCTGGCGTGAGGAGTGAGACTCCTGGTGGCGACTGCATTAAACAGACGTGGCAACCCCGAGGGGACGAGGCAGTCCCCGGGCCCTCCTCGGGGACCCCGGGCAATCATTTTTCATTGCAGCCTCTTTGGGGACTGCTTTCCACGACGGAGCCGAGTGTTGCAACAGGAGGAAGAAAAGACAATGGCTCTCCCCGGGCCCCAGGCCACCTCTGCAGGACCTCCTGGTCTGGAACCGACGATGAATTCCCAGACGCGGGATGGCGGAGTTACAAGGACGTCGTCGACTGCAGGTCTTGATGAATGTTGCCGAACAGTTAGCACCCATCTAAACTCCGCGTACGTCGTAGTCTGTCCCCACGCCCTTGCCACCCCCGTGTTAACGTGTGGAACCTCTGCCCAACGCAGCGGGGGGACATGGCTAGCCGTTTCCATTTGTTCTATCAGTGATCATCATAAACATCGCTCCGCGTTTTTTCTTTATGAAATGCTCTTCAGGACCTTTGCCCATTTTTCTCTGGTGCTTTCTTCTTGCTCCTTTAAAGAGCCCTTGGTATGCCAGGGAAGCAGGCCGTTGGCCAGTCACATCAACTGAAAATGTGTGTGTGGGGGGTAATGCCATGGCTCTGGGTTTTTCTGTAAAAGAAGCATATGAAAACACATCTCTCAGCTTTCTCTAACGACGTTTTGTTTTTTAATTCCTCCGTCTTTACTGTAGCAGGAATGACTTTGGGTGAGTAAGGCAGGAACACAGCTTTACCGCTTCTGGTTTCGCTTCCAAATAGCTAGCAGGGGTCCCATCGCCGTTTCTGGACTCACCTGCTTTTCCTTTTCACCGACTCGGCACGCTGACCGACCCTCCCCGGGCGTGGGGGGCCTTCCCGTCTGCTCAGGGTGGGGATGCAGTCACACTCCGTCAGCCTGAGGACTCCTCCGCAGCACACCGAGCACCGGGCTCGGAACGCTGGGCCTGGGGCTGCGCTGCTCTGAGCCCCCCACTGGGTGACATGCATCTTCTACTTGCTGCTATTTGCTGAAAACACATGAGTGATGAGCAAATAATTCATCAGACGCCCCGTCCTGCGTCTGTTATAGAAATAGCAACTTACTGCCCGATGCATACTTGTTCTCTCATTGGAAATGGGGGGTCTTTGAACATATTGGCTGATGGGGTACCCTGCTTGAAAGTCCTCACACACGCGCTCTCTCTCGTGCACTCTCTCTCTCTCTCTCTCTCTCTCTCTCTCTCTGCACGAATTCTCTGTCTTAGGAAAGCGGCCGAAGCCGGGGCGGAGTCCGTCACTCTGGCCTTGACGTCTGACCGTCCCGCCACCTGGCCCTGATGCCTCCTCCCTCTACCTGCTGTTTCAATGCCAACGGTGCTCCAGCCACGCGGGACCCAGGCCTCTCCCCGCCCCGCCCCACCGGCACCCCCGGGTCCTCGTTATCCGACGCTCGAGCACATGCCTCGGCTTCCTGGCCCCCAAGGTGCCTGGTGAAACCTTAGTCCCACCTCTGCCTCTTCCAGGCCAGCATCCAGGCAGCTGAACCTGCCTGGAGAGACGGTCCCGCTTTGGAGCCCCGGCCACAGACTCGGAGGGGACCCTGCTGCCGTCCGCATCCACTGCCCCTCGTCACACTCTCCCCTGCCTCCAGCCGCCCTCGCTCCCACCATCGCAGCTGCCGTCCCTCCTGCGCCTGAGCCCAGGGCCGCGGCCTTCACAGCTGTCCGCCCGGCCCGGGGATGGCTGCGGCCGCCACTGCCTCCCTCTCTGGGCCCTTTACAGAACGACTTGTGTCGCACACGAACAGGCAGAGAGGCCTCCTGTTACCAAGACAACCGAGTCCAAACCCCCGGCCCCCAGCAACGGCCCCATGTTTCAACCCCGTTCCCAGCAGGGCTCCTTAGGAGCTGCATTTCCCGCTGGTTCTCCTGCATCCCCCCAGCCCCCCGCGACCGCTGTCCGCCTCCCGCAGTCAGGACTGCGGCCTCCACCAGGCCGCCCCGGCCGTGACGTTCCCACAGCCTTTCCCACCCACGGCTCCGGTGCCCCGTCGGCGGCTGGCCTCTCACAGAAGCTCCCCGGGCCTCCCTGGCCACCACAGCACACCAACCCTGCCCGCCCCGCGCCCTCCCCTCCGAACGGGGCTTTGCTGCAGCTCGCCGCGAGCTGACACGGCGTTTCACGGCGACTCACCTCATGGCTCCCCGCTCAGAGCCCGCGTCCCTCGGAGCCGGGGGGTTTGCCAGAACATGCCCGGTGCACGGAGGGCCCTCACCACACGCTCTTTGCTGCGTGTCACGCAGACATCGTAGCATGACCGAGCACGGGTGTAACTGTGACCCTCACTACAATAGTGTTTGTAAAAACTGAGAAAGTGAAGGAAACTTAAATCCCTGACATCGGGGAACTAGTTAAATATATTTTGAGGTGGTCTCAGAAGAGAGCACAGTGACAGTGACTAAAAAGAGTGAAGTCTCGGCCTCCTGGGACCAAAACGTCCGCAGACGCGCTACGTGGAGGAAAACGAGCGCAGAACGACAGGCGACGGCTCCACAGCGCCATAACCGGACGTTTCCCTGTCCGCACAGCACACACGTTTCCGGGGGCACGAAAGGAGCGCGGGACGCCAACGCGCCACGTGGCTCGCCGTGCCTGTCCCCCGAGAGCGGGTTTCAGAGGAAGAGGCGCTTTCCGCTCTGTCTCGTACAATTTTGTTTGAAACGTCAGAACCCCCTATAACCCGGATTAAACCGTCTTCCAAAGGACAAGGACACCAGAGACTGACGCTGTTTGCCAGAGTAAGTGGGAGGGACGGGGGGCGGGGGGCGGAGGTGAAGGGGACAAGAGTGGGACAGGGACGCAGCCGAGAAGACACAGCAAACAAGGCCCGTGTGCAAGCGGGAACGCAGAGGACAGTGGGAAAGGGGCTCCCGTAACGACCTGCGGCGGCATTTCCTCTCTAATCCTCAAACAGGCTTGCGAGTTAGGTGTCCGCTCTGCCCACGAGGCTGGGAGAAGCCTCTGGAAGCTTGCCCTTCTACCGTGGCATTACCAGCGGGACCGGACTAGCGTTCCCGAGCTTGCATTAGCATTTGAAGCAAAGACTCTAGTGACAGAAAGCCCAGTCCAGCAGCTGAGGCGGCTTAACATGTTAGTTCAATTTCCCTACTGCAGCTGCCTGGTTAGGTACCTTTTTCAGAACCGTTCTGGGCCTCACCTCACCAAGCAAACCATTTGGACAAGCACCTTTGAGGTCCCCTCCACCAAAGCAGGCCAGCAGCCGGGCCTCCCCTTGCAGCGTGAGTCCGCACCATCTGCCGCTCGGCCGGAGAACTGGGCGCCTTTTCCCAACCTTGGCTGGGCCAGAGCCAAGGTCGTAAGTGCAAATCCCTTCCCATGGTCCCCCTGGAACTACCCCCTGGGCTGACCCAACCCTGCCCCCCAGAGAGCAGGTTTCACTGCCTCCTTGTAGGTTTTCCATCTGGGGGAGACTTGACAGCGATACTCAGAATAAATAAACACATTCTCTGCCAGTCACATCCCGTGGCTCGGTTTCGACAAGGGAGCTGGCTGGGCGGTCTTGGTGGCCAGCAATAATATTTGTGTTGAAACTCAGCCCCTGCTTTTGGGGGTGAGGGCATCGATGGTCAGGAAAGGCACGCCCCCTCCGGGTGGCGAACACACAGTGTACAATGACACAGACTATAGACTGTGCACCTGGGGCCTACACAATTGTCCAAAGTCACCCTGATACGTTTAACCAAAAAACGAAAAAGCAAACAAAGGAATTGCCTTCCCACCAACAGCTCAAGAAGGCCTGCGGTGAGGAGGAACCCTTTAAAAAGCCTTCTTGTGCCAAGACAATATGTTCATACTCAAATTTTCCCCAAGTTCTACTTTTGTTTCTAATGAAAATAAATAAATAAGTAAATAAATAAATAGATAGATAGATAGATAAATGGGTAACCCCTCCCCCGCCCCCTTTCCTCGACCCTGTGAAAGGCTCACAGGCATTTTGTCCGGGTCTTGACGCACTAACCTCTAAAGAGTTGAACTTCCTGATACAGTGAACAAAACAAGTGTCTGAAGTGTCTCCTTTAGCAAAATATTTGAAGTCCTTGTTTTCTTAGTTAAATGGCATAAAAGGTAGTTCCACTGCAGTGCTCCATTACAATCTAAAAACCAGTGCTCACACCACACTGGCCTTCTGTTTGATTATAATAAAATCTAAAAACCGAAATGAAAACAAGTGCCTACTCTCAGGGCTGTGAAGCCTGTGGGTTCTCACCCCGTTGGGAAGGTGGGGGCGGGGGTATGGCAAGGCCCGGCGCAGAGGTAGCCAGGGCGAGCCCCAAGTGCAGGGGGAGCCCATGTACGTCCTGCGTTCTGTGCACATGGCCATGGGAGGAACGTCCCACTTTCCAGTAGTTTCTGGTTCAGAGATGAGATCCGCTCTAGGTCGATGGGGAGAATAAACTGCAAGGAGTTTTCAAAGCACTTGCCGTGTGCATGCCTGTTAGTGGGGGGTTAAAAATGGGTGCAAAACCTCCTAAGCCCCAAGCCACAGAAGTTTTAAATCGGGCTGTTATGTGAAGGACACAAGCGCATAGCCTGGGACAGGAGGAGGAACGTGGTGGTTCGGACAACAGCCCACTCCCAACACCCTCCCGTCGCCTGGGCTACCGGCGGAAGAAGTGAAGCGGAAAGCAGCATGTTTGCAGAGCCGTGGGGCGCATCCCCCGTCGGGCGACCACTTTTTAGAACGAGCTTATCAGTGCATTTCAGAAGACCAATACCCCAAGTTTCTCCCAGCAGTGCTCAAGGCCACTGGGGTGATAATCTGACTTCTCGAAAGCTTTGAGTGAAAAGGAGTATTTTTACTAGAGCCCGATGAGTGCAATACGACAGCATACATTGTCACGTAATTGTGTGTGAGAGTGGATTTTCCGGTTTGTCGTTTTCAGAAAGAACGTTCATCTGGGTAATGTAAAACGACTCTGAACAGTGCAGAGATAAGAGGCTTCTCCCTCTTTTCCACACGAGTGTTGTGTTTCCCTGGTCGCCACCACGGCGATCTCCAGGCTTGCTGCTTCCTCATTCCACGTGACAAGGCGACAGCCAGCTGGGAAGGGCCCTCAAGGGGACAACCACCCACACACCCGAAAGCTGGACAGAAAACTGCCGGATGGCTCGGGTTCTGTCCTCCGTGTCAATGCCACCCAGTCAGAGAAATGACGTGTTTCAACTAATGTGCATTACTGTGCAGATGTGACATTCTGCTCAGGCTGGCCAGACGTCCGGTGGGAAACAGGACAGGACCGTCGTTTTCCATCCTGCTTAAAACGGGACGTCTGGCCAGCCTGACTCTGCTTTGAGTAACTGGACCCAACATGAACAACTGGACAAGGCGAGGTCCCCACTGCCGGAAGGCGGCTCCGGGGCCTGGGTGAACCGCAGAGGGAAGTGCCCCCTCGGGTTCCGCTCGGCTCGTCGCACTCCTGCCAGACGCCCCACGTCCACTCTGCTTTGCGTTTCCCCACAGCTACATTGTGGGCACAGACTGTTGTCACCTCCTCGCCCCTGGAACTCACCCGCTCCTGACACGCACGTCCCGGGCACAGCCTTCCTGCACCCAGTGGGGACGGAGCCATCAGGGCTCAGAAGCTCCCGGGGCCAGGCCCTCCCACGCACGTGGTCAGCACCTTGCGACAGCCTGGTCGGACGATGCTTGTCCTCTGCTGAGGACCTGGCCCATTCTAGAACTATGCCTTTGGATTATCTGAGCAGGCTCCTGGGTGTACGGTCCACATAAACCCACAAGGGCAGGCTGGGGACCCACAGCTGCGGTTCTAGTTTGTTGTCTCTGTGTCCCTTGTGGGTACTTGCATCCATCCGTGTGCACCAGGCATCTTCAGGTAGGATCGTCAGAAACCCACAACTCACCTGGCAGCATCTGTTCAAGGGTGGGATCCATGGCCCAGCCAAGTTCATCCACCTGAGCCTGTGCTGTGTGAGCTGGGGTTCTGCATTTTAGCACATTGCTATCCCCCCACCCTGCCCAAGTGAGTCCTCTGCACAGGAGTTACCCTAGAACACACAGAGGGACCAGGCAAGTTACTTCCATGAAGGGGGCAAGCTGGGGTGACCAAAGGGAACCTGATGTCCCGACAGAGGTAGGCGCTACATGACTTGATTGCCTTGCTATTTGTCATACTAGAAATAGATCCAGTGCTGCCTAAGGTTTGAATTTTTTTTTAAGCTGGAAATTTCTCTGAAATTCAGAGAATTTAATTCCTCACAATTGCAGTAACAACCAGTAAACAAACACAGCTGCCGTGGGCGAGATGTGATCCTGGCCTTTCAGGGTTTATCCACGCCCCTCAAGTCTCTGTGACCTTGTAAAGTCATGTGACACTGGGGGCCAACTTGATTTTGTAAAGGAAAACCTGCTCTTTTCCTATGGCCCGAGGCCCAACTAGCCTTCCCCTCCTCGGCTCAGAGTCGTACCTACTTAATGACTTAACTGATTAAAAATGAAATTTTAGTATTAGCACTGAATTTGAACACTGCGTGGAGCTTGGGATCATGAGAACCAGCTTTGAAAAACCAAACAAATAAAACCAGAGCTTCAACTACGGCCCCGGAAGCTGCCTCTTTGTGCTGGACGGAAAACAGGCCTGAGCCCGGCAAGCCGACGGGGTCTGTCGGGTGGACCCCGTACATCCCCCACAGGCTATGCTGTCCGTCATGGGTCTAGAGAAACCCGGATGTAAAGCAAAAATCCCAGCAACAGTTCAGTCCAGCAGCTGGGAATGCAGGAAGTCACCTCAGTGCACAAAATGCCTCAATGGGTTCTCATAAGACGTCAAAGCAATGTCCCCCGAAGGCAAGGGTATGAAGTGTGAGCACACACTTGTAATAATGATAGAATCGTAGTTAGAAACTTCTAGTTCCTTTATAAAGATAAAGCTTGTCAAACATGAACAGATTCCATCAACATGGCATCCTCAAAGGAACGTTGTACAATTTAACAAGAGAATTTAGGCTATGCCTAAACTAATTTTTAAACTTCTCAAAAGTCTAGTAAAATTAAAGTCCCTACATAGTACTATAAAAACAAAACAAAAATGGGCTACCATTTTCAGGGTCAAAATCATACTGAACAATAAAACTTAAATTATGCATAAGAACATTTTGAAGAAATACAACATTTTTCTCCCCTTATTTTCTAATACCTTATAGGGAAGAAGAGATGAAAAACAGAGAAACACCTGCTAGTCCATAAAGATCCAGAAAGAAAAATTTGCCTATTAGTGATTATTTCACTCAGGGGGATTATGAAATGCAAAAACAAACACATCAATTTATTTATTAGTGGTCAGGTTGGGGGAGATAAACACATTTTAATCAGTTTAAATGGCAACGGAGGAAGCTCTTAAAATGTCCAACCTAGCCCAAAGAAAGCACCGAGAAATAAGTGACAGCAAATCAGAGATTCTAAAATTAAGAGTCAGGTTGCAATGTCTGTATCAGTGATGCCCGAGGAGCAGTGCACCTCCCCAGTCTATGTGCATCCTCTCTATAATGTTCTTTTTTCATAAATTGTGGAATATTTTTTGAGGGGAAAAAAAAAGTCTAGTTCACCGGGGGATGGAGTAGGGGGTGTGGATCCAGGTGCCCCTGGCCATAAGCGGAGGCGTGAGGCCAGCGCTGTGTGGCCGGTCCTTCTGTCTGAGAAGCTTTCAGAACTTTGTCCAGGAGGCACGCCAGGCAAACGCTTCGATATTCTGGACGTAGCTTTCAAGATGGTTCTTGGGCTCGTGCTTCCTCCCGCTACCAAAGTGTGCCCAGCAGGTCGTCTGGAGTGGATTTCAAACGGGTGCCGTTAATATGCCCAGAACTGTTGCTGCAAAGAGGGAAAAACCACGTTAATGAAATCCTGGCCTGTTCTTAATTCATGATGTCACGTATGTGTGTTCTATGTCCTGAAGCAATGCGAAGTGATTTGTAAAACCATGTGAAGTCTTCAGGGGACTGAACCCACAGGCTTTAAATTATGTATTATTTATCGTTACACTGAGTCTGGGTGGTGAACACACAATGCCACACTCACATGATGTATTACAGAATTGTACACTTGACACCTACATGATTTTACTAACTCATGTCATCCCAACAAATTTAGTAATAAAATGACATAGAAGTAATGTTTTTCTTATAACAAAAATGACACACAGGAAACGTAGGTCAAGGATAAAAAAATGACTGGTGCACTCTGTCCATTCCTCAGGTTTCCCCACTGGTATCCTGAGGACCATTAGCAACAGGCACATACTCATGACACTTTGTCTGTTAAAAGGTCCTTGTGATTCACTAGGACATTTTTCTCAAACGCTTCTCTGGCGAGGTCCCTGCTCTTCCCCTCTCACGGACATCACGTGGAAACAGTAACGCTTGCCTCAAGGACCGTTTCAGAGCCTCCGGGCTGCTCGTCCATCCGCAGGACGTAGAGAAGCACCTTCTCTAACACCGGCGCGGGCCCATCACTAACGTGCCCATGTTTCCGCAGCCTCGTGAACTTATCAGAAACACATCTGGGGCGGGCCAGCCTGGTTCAGGTCTGCTTCTAGCATGGGACATTTCTTCCTCCCCGATGAAGGCACCGCTATTCATGGACCAGGGCTGTCCACAAAGTATCCAGCCATGCACCAGGAAAAGCCAAGGCCCTGATGGCTGGATATTTTCCCAGACTGCCCTCACGTGCTGATCTATCCGCTCAGGACGCTGTTGCTGTCCTCAGTCTCCGTCCACACCTGCCCCTCCCTGTCCCGGGTGAGGCCTTTCTGGTCCCGTCTTGGGTGGTGCCTCCTTCCAGGGTAAGCAGTCCTGGCCTCTAGGTGACACTGTATGCCCTGGGGCACTCCTACTCTGTGCCCCGACGTGTGTCACAGCTGCCTGCCCTGGGCCTCGTCCCCATGACTCTAAATTTTCATGGGGGAAGGGACCATGTCTGTCTCTACACCTGCACTGCATTCCTGGTGGTCAGCCCTATGCCAGCACCCTCTGGGCACTCAGTGACTCTCTGTGACAGGCGGACACCTGGGACCTGCTGCCAGCCCAGCTGATGTCAGAACAGGTTTCATCTAGTGTCCACAACCGCTGGCCTAGGAGGCAGTGTGACAGCCATCTGAGCGTGCAGCTGGGACTGGGAGGTGTGGGTTAGGAAGCAGGGAGCCACTCGGGGTCACAGCCGCTGAGCCACGTGCAGCTCCGCAGCCTCTGGCTCCACAGTATGGGAACAAGGGCCTAGGTGGCTGCAGCCGGTCCCCGTCGAGGATTTGTGACCAGAGCACCAGCAGCGACAGGCAAGTCCAGCCCTCGCCGGCTAGAGGGACACGTCCTTTCAGACCCGGAGCCTGGGGCACTTACCAGATAGCTGGGGGGTGCCGTGCACGCCTGGGCCAGCACGGAAGTGCAGTGCGGAGGCAGGAACGGGGGGACACTGGGCACTGTGGACGGAAAACGGACCGTGACATTTGCACTGGTCACGGCAGCCGCGTCGTAGGACGGCAGGACTTTTGAATAGCATCGGACGGCACGGAAGTGATTCAGAGAGAGCGCCGTGCTGGGGCCCAGGGTCCTGCACGCGTCACCAACAGCATTCTCCGAAGGGGAGCCCGACGGACCTTCACGTAAGGGGAAGACAAGACGCGGTCAGGGCACATGCCCGTAACACGGAACGCCGGGACAGCAGACGCGTTGTCCTCCGATCCCCCCCGCTACCGGCCTCTACGGCTGCCACACCGAAATGCTGCTGCGACATTTAACTCAACATACACGTCACACGTTAGTGTCCATGTGTCTTTAAAACAGAGAAGTGGGGGGGGGGGGCACCAGCTCTCCGTGCGCGCGCACACGCGTGCGTCTCCCATCAGAATGGGAAGCGGGACCGTCCCTATGAAGCAGTGCTGGCGAGAACACTCTGCCACAAGGGTGGTCAGCTTCCCATCGGTAAAGCGGGTGACATCGCCCTACGTGCACACGCAGACGCAGACGCAGTACGGAAACAGCAGAAATACATTTAAAAATATGTAATGACTGTTACCAAGGGCATCGCGTCGGCACGGTGAATTCTTACTTATTTCTTTGGGACATTAATTAAATGCTCAAAGTAGCTTCACGTCCACTTTAGCCACCAATGGGTCTGGAATACTTGTGACTGTCTCCCTTTCGGCACACTTGAGCAGAGAGGTCCAGAGGACACAGGCCACCTAGTGAAGCCTGAACACTGACCCAGGGCAGCATCTCTGCGTCCCGGGTCAGAGTTGAGCACAGAAGTCAGGTGACCTCAGGTGATTTAACGTCTCCAGCCTTCAATTTGCTGACATGCGCGACAGACGTGAAATCCGAAGGGCTTAGCTGTGTGCTGGCAGCAGACCACACCAGAGGACGCCCGGAGACGTCTCCCGGCCTCACTCCCTTCCCTGCTCCTGGCGACGACCGCAGGGCGTGCACGCAGACCCGGGCACGTTACAGCACCGGGGGGAGGGGGCTCACCTCTCACAGCGTCATCCGAGGGGCCCCCTGAGGCACGAAGTGAATACACGTTGAAGCACTGGTTAGCCAGGAACCTGATCCCTCTCACGGGCGAGTACGTGCTTGCCAATACGCTGTGCTCCCTTAAAAGGACAGAACACCACACAGTTTCCAGGAAGACCCTACGAGCGTGGCTGAGTCCAACTGCTCTGCCATCACGCAAGCTCTAAAAAGTGCAGACAGAGCCTCAACTGCGGATTAGTTAAACAGAAGAACACACTGTTGAGCAGGGCCCATGAGCATCGTCTAGGACGTGGAGGACCGCTCTCTTTCCCTCTATAGATCGCCTCTGTTTATCTAATCAGTTTACACAGGAAACCTTCCTAGGGAAAGTCAAGCTGTGTCCCCGCGACTTCCTTAAGGACTCGCAGCTGAAAAGGAGTCACGCCCCCCCCGCTGCTGACCTCCTGTGACAGGAGTGCCAGCGTACCTGTGCCCTTGCTGGGTGGCCATGTGCAACCATCACTACTGGGAAAGCCCCGTTTTACGAGCCTCAGAAATAATGGAAGCAGTTAAGAGAGAGGCAAATGGTGAAAGGGTCCCGAGACTGACAAGTGACACGTGTGATCACTGTAATTAAACGATCCCGGTGGCAATGGCTGAGTTCCCTGGTTCCTAACGCATGCCCGCGTGTCACTGTGGGCGGGCTCCGTGCCTTGTGACACTTCTAGTGCTGGCACGGGAGGAAGGCATCAATAACAAGGGCACGCGTCACACCTTTGTGCCATGATCGTGTCCGGGAGGGACAGCTGGACAGGCAGTGGCTGTTTCTTGCAAAACCTCCTATTGCTCTGAAGCGCTTCTGTAATCTAAAAGAGAGAGCCATGCAGGTATGTTGTTTCGCACGTACACACACACACACACACACACACACACACTTCCAATGGGAAAAACAAAACCAGAAAAATCGTGGCTGAGAGCACGGTCTCTGAGGACAGAAGCCCAGGGCCTGGGCGGCAGTACCTGGCCCATAATGGCCGGAGGGATCCTCTCCCGGACGTGTTTCACGTAATCGGCGGTCGCCTCAAACACGGAAGCTGCATCGTTCTTCCGGCCCTTTACATGGGGCAGCAGGGTGCGCAGCTGCTCACAGCAGGACTTCATGCGTTCCCTGCAGGGAGGGTGACAAACAAGGGGTGGCCGGCCGCATTCTCTGCCTTGGACGCAGGTCTTCCTCCTGGCTTTATGTGGAGATCTCCCCGCCCCCGTGCCCAGTCTGCCTTTCAGAGGAAGTCCCTGTCCCCGGGAGCCAGCAGTGTCACAGTCGCTGGAATCACAGAGCCCTGGGGCACCCGCGTCTGCTGCGGCCCAGTACGCATCCTAGCTGCCAGCAGCCCTGCGCCCGACCCCGGGCGAATGCGGGCGTCCCCCCTCATCCGTACCTCGGCTTTCTGTGGTTTCAGTTACCTGCAGTTCACCGCGCTCCAAAAATATTACGTGGAAAATTCCAGAAACGAAACAATTCATCAGTTTTAAATGGCACACTGTTCTGAGCAGTGTGATGAAATCTCACGCGATCCTGCTCTATCCCTTCTGGGACGTCACGAGTCACCCTTTGCCCAGCGTCCCCACACTGCATGTGCTACCTGCCCGTCAGGCACCCAGCAGTTGTCTCAATTGTCAGATCCATTATGTGAGAGAGAGACAGACAGAGCCACCACAGTCCCCAACTTCTATTACGGTTTGTCCTTACAACTGTCCTATTCCACTGTTAGCTTTCGTTGGCCATCGCTCACTGTGCCTAACTGATTAAACTGTCTCGTGGTACCTAAGTGGAGGAGAAAGCGTAGGTACAGGGTTCATGCCAACAACTTCTCCCTACAAAGGAGCAGTGATGTAAAAAGGGCAGCACCCCAATTCACCTTCTCAGCTTCTCCTTGCTTGAATGGTGCAGAGGGATCTTCCTGCCTCTCTCGGCGTCAGACAACGGAGCGTTTAACTCAAGGCCAATGTCACTTCTCTGGGCGTCGGAGCTAGAAACAAGAGAAAGCCCGACCGTCTGGTCAAGAGGGACACTGTCGGGCAAGATTCAGCAATGAGCACCGGCACACGGGCCGCAGCGTGCTTCTCTGAGCCTCTCGGTCCTTACGCAGGTGCGGTCCCTGTCACCTGACCTTGCATACATGGTGTACGGTACTTTGTTTCAAAATTTCAACAAGGTCTATCATCGAGATCATCATAAATCCAATGACTGACCAAAATTCTAAAATATAGTGATAAAAAATGGCAGAGGGAAGCAGGGGGTAAAATAATCTGCCCTAATACACCGCTATCCCAAATCAGGTAACTCACCCAACCGTGCACCATGGGGACAGGGACCGAGCGTTAGTGGGCGGGGCTATAACTTCCAAAACGGTCGGCACAGGCCAGCTCCCCCCGTGGGATGTAGAATGTGTCAATTCATGGACATTTTCCAGTTTTCCCGTTTTTCTAGAACTTTCCCAGACACGCTGATGGACTTATTTGATTGGATTTTGTTTTTAATTTCCCTAAGAAATGTACAGATGAGTATCAGTTGGAATCTTTGTTTTGTCCCAAGGAACATGACTTGGTTTGAAAATTCGCTTGTACTTTTAGCGCCAAGATTCTGAGGAAAAACACAGATTCGAGGTGCGTGGGGCTCTAACAGCAGTTGCAAGTCACACCAGAGCATGACCGAGCCTTCCGCCACCTTTCCGGTCATCACGCTCCAGGGGCAAGGGCGAGCTGGGCCAACCCCCTGGGTTCGCGCGCCACAGAGGCTCCAGACAGCTGGCGCCCTGTCTGCACTCCCCACTGGGCGTGCCTTTGCTTTAACCCCACGCACGGGTTGCCGGCGTTTAAAATAGTGGAGGGTCACATTCTACAAATTCCCAGAAGGGCCCAATCAGAATTCCTACCACCACCACCTATGTCCTCGGCTCCGGGTGGAGCCTTTGCGCTCTTTTGAGAGCCTCCCTGGAAATCAGTTTAAACTGAAGGGAAGAAATTCGCCACCACCCAGTTTTTGAGCACACAACACGAGCGCTATTAGAAGGGTCTGACGCCAGACTGCCTGCCCGATGCAGGTCTGACTGCCGGTTCTAGTCTCTCTGAGCTAGAGGAGCACACAGAGACAGGGAGAGAACTTTTTAAGGGTGATTTGTTTAGTCACTGGGGGGACAGATTAATGAGCTCAAAAACGATCGGGCAGAAGAACAGTGGTTGCTCTCATCTGCTTAAACATTGGGGTTTATGTACAGTTTTTGTTTGAAAAAAAGACTCTACTATTTTAAAATAGTCCAAACACCACTTCCATCACATAACTTTGATTGGTGGCGATCCCGACGCCACATGAGCACGTCCAGTGGCCACGAGGAGCTTGCTCCCCAGGACCACTGCGACGGCAAGCAAGTGCCACCTTCGGCTGAGTTGAATTCTCTGTAACGTGCGCCCGGCTCAGGAATACACAAGAAGCCGTGTGCCCCCTCCCCAAACTAGCCTCCTCTGTCTTTCCATCACCCCCAGCACTTGAGCTAGTGCTACACAATCAGTAAGTTCTCCATACATCTTTTAATGAAATGCAGATGCACTAAGAATTGCTATTTTGAAATAACAAAAAACAAAACCTAACCGAGCAAACAGGTCAGTAGAGAAATACCCCAGGTGCTCCCCACTGGGCATCGGCAGAGGCCATCCGGCGGGCTGCAGCTTCACGGGGTTCTCAGTTGTAACTGAAAGTTTGGAAAGGGGGACCGTGTTAATTCGGAAATCACTCGCGCTGCAGACATGCATCACGCGTGTGCACCCTCTCCGACAGCGGCTATCACTTCTTACCCCACAGCCTCCACCATGCAGCACTCTCAAAAAGCAAACAATTTAGGATTTCAGCCTGCGAAGCCCAATACCACCTGGTTCCAAAGCAAAGTTAAAGCACTACATGCTTTTTGCCCCCAGGACAGCCCCTTTCTACTGCATTCTGGAAACTCAGGGACTGGTTCCCTTAAGACACATCCATGGGAGTCTGCTGAGTGAGTTCTTATTGACAAACGAATGGGAGAGGCAGGCAGCATGCCTGCGTCTTCAGTCAGCAGCGGCTCTGTCACCACACAGCAGCTGATGGTTTTCCTGGAGGTTTGGGGGGGTTTGCTTTGGGTTCTTGGGGAATATTTTGTTTGCAGCTGCTCATCCTCAGAGAAAAGATGAGAACGCTGGAGACAGGCATGGCTATGAGCCACCGGAAGGGTGGGGGACAGGTGGTGACGAGCTGCTGCTCTATTTCTACTGAGAGTCCGGAAGAACTCTGGTCCCCGCGGTGAGCCATTCTGGGAAGAACCCTGACACTGCAGGGCTGGGAGCCACTGGAATGTCACAAAGCGGACTCACTCATCTTCCCTGAATACGAAAACAGAACGTTAAAAAAGAGGGGTGCACTGACTCACGTGTCATCTGCAGTAGGAGCTTCTATAGGAAAATCCTGAATGTGTCTTTTAGGCTCATCTTAGGGAAACTATCACCTTAACTTGAAAAGATTTCCCAGCGAGTATACAAGGCCTTGAGAAACCGTAACAATCACTGATGAACAATGATGCCAGCAGAATTTAATTTCAGAAATTGCAGCCCGTCTCTTTACAAGCCAAATAAGAACTGATTTAATCACGTGTTGAGATGCTGACATGACACGTGACACGAAAGAGGCCAAGAGCTGAGCAAGGTGAGGTCTAACGGAAGTGCCGACATGACCTGTGTCTAAAGATCTAAACAAGATAACCACTCTATTAACTTAAAGAAGCAAAATAATGTATAGCCAAGTGTTCTGCAAAGGGCCAAGTGTGACAGGGTTCAAGGTGAGTGGCCCTGGCTTTGACGTCTCCCTACAAGGACCCAGCGTGATTCGTTCCATTTTAAAGACTAAGAAATGATGGTAATAATTGCTAACAATCTCACTATCCAAACACAAAGTAGCAATCCCATTCGATGAACCCCTACAACACTGTGCTGACCCTGGTACAACACACTTGGATGCGCGGAAGACTGATGGCTAAGGATTTCGTGTTGTCTACATAGCACACGGTTCATCCTTAGCAACTGAAAGGCGAAGTGGAAATACGACTTTGAAAGCTATGTAGTTTCGTAGGATTTCCGTGTGAAGTTTTTCAGACTTTCGGGAATGTGTTTTTCACTCACCGGCGTCTGAGAAACATGCTTTCCAGTATTTCACCACCATGTCCAGTTTCTCCGCCGTCAGGGGCTCAGTCAGGGTGATGTCCGCTGCGTGCCCTGAAAAGCAAGCTAAGAATCCGTGGGTTAAGTATTGCCCTGCAGGCTCCATTTGGAGGAAAAACAAGCCACACACCCGACAGGCACATACCGTCAGAGTTTTCAGGGATTACAAAGACAGACAGCAAACGCGGGTGTTTCTTCTTGCCAAATCTGAGAAGGAAAAAGAAAATGTGAAAGGGAAGCAGAGTCGGCGCTCGGAAAGTTGGGCCTCGATAGTTCAGCTTATTAGGCTTAAACCAGAGTGCTGTTCTTTCTTTAGAATTTAAAATGGTGACATTAATGCAGAAATTTAGGAAACACAGCAACTCAAATCAATGAGGAAAAAGATGGGTCACTTTTTTTAAAAAAAAAACCACGTATAAGGAAAGGGACTGGTTTTTATTGCACACAACCGCTGAAGAGAAGCCGGGACTCGGGGGACAGGACGACGACAGACGTTTTGGGAGCAATAACCAGGGAAAGAGCCACTCGCTACAACTCCGC
>PVJL010005084.1:93277-115311 GCA_004026885.1 Lyroderma lyra
GACCCCAGGCTGAGTGCTGCGGTAGGGGAGGCCTGCCGGTACTCCTGCGGTGGGCACTCAGCCTGCTGTTCAGTGGTGACGAAGTGCGAAGTGCGGGGCCACTCGAAGGCAGGGGTAACGGGCTGAGGAAGGACTGGTGGGAGGGAAAAGCGGACTGGAACGGTGAGACCCCTGAAAGGCACTCACTGGGGAGTTTAGTCCAGATTTGAAATTTAAAAATAAATGCTTTTCAGATTCCCACAAAGTAACTTATCATAAGTTAAAATACTCCAGAATTAGAGAATTTTTAAAAAAACCCTTTGCTTTTAGAAATAAACTTGTTGGTTTTTTTCGTACATTGATCTCACTGACATAAATGGGTTCGATTTGGATACAGGGGTTTATGTCCCCATGGCTTTCAGATTGCAAGCCTCACCTCCGACGGGGCCGGAATTCCCGCATTTCTGTCATCAGCACAGAATCAATCACCAACCCAAACGCTTCCCCTGCCAGAGACCCCTAATGGGAACACCCCGCAGAATTCCGGGGATCGATGCCCTTCCCAGAATCCAATGCGCTGGTCTTAAGCCCGGCTGCTCGTTCGCACTGGTTCCAAATCAATGGAGTTTCTAGTTTCCAGGATCCGGTTTCCAAAAACCAAACCAAGGTCCTGTTTCTAATGAATGAGCGTCCCTTAAAGAAACACCACTTCTCCCACTGCAGGTTCTGAGACCGTACTGGTACCTTCTTAATGGAAGTCTCTTGGATCTGAGCAATTTGCCATTCACTTCTCCCGTTTCTGAGCAGACTATTTAAAGGTCACGATGTTCCTGAGAGGACACTCCACATACCAAAATGAATCTGACATCCTAGTGGCCATTTCTATGCCTGTCCCCAGTGCTCCCTGGACCCGAGGTGGCCATGAGCGCAAATTGCAGCCGTGCTATCCCCGGACTTGCCCCCAGCTCTGGGCCCTGGTGGCTGCGGGGAAACAAAAGACCATACAAAAGTCTTCCCAGCCAAACTGCACGCTCTGCTGACCACAGCCCCTCCAGAAAGCCCTGCCCTCTGAGATCTACCCCCTAACAAGAGCATCAAGGGTTCTTACACATACATCCCCACAAATCGGGGGAAGGTGCTAAACTCACTTCCTTTAGAGCCCCAAGGACATCTGGGAACAAAAGCCAGTGTCACTTCTGGGTTGTGGCCTTCTTGAATACAGTTAGCTGTATTGCTGTCCGTGGCCCGACGGCCAAACCAACATGGTGTGGCTTATTTGGGACTTGTAACAAGTATGTTATTTGTTAATTACTTAATTAAAACAACCATTTTCAGTAAGAAAGCTCAGAGTTTTACTATAAATGTGAACACACTACATTCACATACTACGAATGGGGCGCCTGCTATAAACTGTGGTAACATCCTGAGGTTTATTCTGTCAACGGTGAAGGCTGGGGCGCCCTGCACCCACAATGCCGTGTGTCAGAAGGGTTCCCGCTGTGACCTTCCTAAGTCAGGTTCACCACATGGCACGGTGCTAGGAATGATCGAGCTCTAGAGTTTTCCGTGGGTCCTAGGTACACCCATCAACTTACAGAGCACTGGTTTTAGTGAGACCTCTTAGATGTTCTGCTGTTACTGCGAAGAGTCGCTGCGCTGCACTGGGGAATCGGAGCGTACGCGAACCGCCTGCGTCTCACAAGACTGCGTTTTCCTAGTGAAGCAGCGAGCTAACCTGTCAGCTAAGTGAGACCCCACGGGGAAAAGGGAAGTCCGAGCCAGACGGGACCAGCAGACGGGACCGTGTCCCTGCCGCGTCCTCAGCTGCGCTGAGCTCCTGAGACGCACAGAATCCTCACAGCAGCAGAGACAGTTCGGGGGATAGAAAATCAGCCTCACACGAGATGCAAACAGTGGGGGTGAGCGGAAACACAGTTTAACTTTCCGTACCTGCCTTTGGGAGAGCAGGTGTCAGGGTGTCCGAAGAAGTCTCAAGCACCTGCTCTCGGCATCCTGCTCAACACCGAGAACTGACCTAAACCAAGAGTCTAACGTCCCTGGGATTCTGGAGCCAACCACGTGAATCCTAAGACAGTCTCACACTATTTCACCACTGGGTAGGGTCTGAGCTCATCTGGCTCAAAAAAAACCCAACCATGTTTGAATAAAATCGAATTAGGGAGTATGGTGAGAAATGTTAACCTATACCTGAGATGCACCGCAACTCTAGAAAATGTTAGTCTGTAAAGTACCAAGATTTTTATGATTAAAGTTGACCACCGATTAGCTCCAAGCTGAAAACGTAGCTTTTCTGGAAGAACAGGTGTAAGAGTCTTGTTACGGAGGCGGCTTACGTTTTACTCTGAAATAAAGCCTAGTGGTAGGGCAACCAGGCTATATGTCATTCTTATTTTCAAAAGAAGTCTATGTCTCTTATAGGTACACAGATTCATGATTGTCGACACTAATACACTACTCTACACAAGTCCCTTGTGCACTGGCCAGACACACCAAGTGCCCAGAGAGAGGAGAGCGAGGTAAACAGCTGTATATTTTCCTGAATTGTCCAGGTTTTGAGCTATTACAAAACAACGGCAAAGATGGAAGGGGGAAGGGGGACCTAGAATACAGCAGGAAAGCTAAAGTTAAACCCAAGACTCTTCGCTTTGCTTTAGTCATTACATGTGAGTGCTTTAGGAAAGGTAAAGATCTAAATGCCTTACAAACGGGCCGGTATGCTCACGGGCCTCACAACCCTGTGACAATCTACCCATCTAAGGATCTAAACGTGCTCCTCAGAGAGAGACACCCCCCGTCCAGCAAACGTGCTGCGGAACCACGAGCGCCCACCCGCCTGTGCGCCCGCCGTGACAATGAATGAGCTGGGAGGAGACACGCCATTGTAGTGGCAGTTACCAACAAGGACGTGGTCCCCACGGGACTCAGGTCGGCGTTCTAGAGCAAATAAACTTCCAGGAACATTAACTCTTCCACGCTCACCCACACCTGTGACTTCGGCAAAAGTAATTCGAGTACGTCAAACTGGCACTAAAAGCAGCACGTATGTGGACTCTGTCCATGAAAATCTCCTTCCTCTTAAACAGGTAGAACGAGTATCACCTTTTAAGGAAGTTTACAGAAATAGGCTTTAATCAAAACTACTCTAAAGGTAGAACGTCAAGGTTGGGGGAGTTCACCTGATCAACCTGACAGCGTCCAGCTCCTGGAACGCAGGCCAAGTCACCTTCAGGAACACCATGGTGAACACGCGCTCATCCAAAAGGGCCGCCGCCTTCCTCATGTCACTCACAGTCACGGTGACTTCCGCCAGACTGGACAAGAACTTCTGCAGGATGTCAGCCAGGTACTGAGCAGTGACATCTCCTACTAACAAGAGGTCTATTTTTGCCTAAAAGAGAAGGGAAAAAACAGAAGTACCGTATAATTAATATGTGGGCACAGAGAAAATGACATACAACGAGGGGGGACCCAAAAAACCGGAATGATCTGCTGGAGGGTGGGCCCGTGCAGCACAGGCTCCCCGCTGGGTGAGTGTGCTAGAACCCGTCTGCGTGGGTGCAGCAGCGGGCGGCGGTGTGGGAGGCTGCAATCGGCTCAGTGAATTTGTCTTGGAGACGCTTTCAGCGTGTCTGCGAATTTCACGACGGGTGACTGACACAAACGTGCAGCCTGACTACGCACCTGCCCACACCGCGCGGAGTGCTCAGCATGTCTGATTAAAAAAAGGGCATGACCCCTGTGCCCCCCTCTCGCTCTTCACCTGATCTCACCCTGAGTGACTTTTTTTTGTTTCCCAAGATGAAAAAAGTCCTCAAAGGGAAATGGTTTTCCAATGTGGAAGAGGTAGAAAAAAAAAAATAGCAGAAGCACTAAAAGACATAAAGGCTGACACGGTCCAAACTGCTCTGAGCCGTGGAAAAAGCGTCTCGATAGGGGTACTGCATCCAATGGAGAGGACTTTGAAGGTGACTGAAGTTTAAACACGTAAGAATAAATACACAATTTTTATAAATAAGTTCTGGTTTGGGGGGGTCCCTCCCCATAGGAGAGGAGAAAACAGCAGAAATGAAAAGGTCACAGATAACGCAAAGACTGAGGACACAGCTGGTCATCACCTCCTCAGTACCTGGATCCAAAGGCCACACTATGTCTAAAAGCTCTGCCTACAAACATCATCTCCTGCTATTTTCCTGACATTTCTTTTCATCCCGTCAACAGCGGATGGGACTCTTTCCCCAGTCGCCTGCCCTGCGCGGAAACCCGTGCACTTACGAGAGAACCAAACTGGTGACACTCCCACACTTGTTTTTTCTTACGCGCCCCCACTATTTCTGGACGAAACACATTCCATAGAAGAGTCAGATGTAAACTCCGATATCCTAAGAAACACTCAAAGTCCTTTATTTGAAAGAATTACGCGCCAATCAAATCCCAGTATTAGGAACCAAAAAAAAAGCTGCTTTATTTCCACATGGGGATATTTTCAAGCACATTTAATTAGGAAAAAAATTGTAATTTCCACCTCCATCTTCTATTTCTCTGCTTTATTCTCTACAGCTATTGAACACAAGCCACTGAAAACACCCAAGAATTCACGCGAGCAGTCAGGAGATGGTTGGAAATGCGAGGCCACAGGCAGCTCCACATGAGAAAACAAATTTGGGAACCGACCAGAGTTGAAGTGAAAAGTAGGTGAAGGAGTCAGAAAGACTGTATCTTCCCTGTGCAAGACGCCCCCCTGTGTAAGACAACCCCTTCTCTAACCCAACAGTCAGAAATCACCATCAACTGGTTTACTCCTGTGTACAAGATGACTCCCCTCCCCCAATTTTTTGTCTAACCATTTTAGATACAAATATCGTCTTCTACACGGAAAAACATGGTACCGGTACCGAAAGGCGGCTCCCCAACCGCACGGCGCTCCAGGCAGGTGGCACCGGGACACCAGGTGAATGAACACACCAGGTCCCTGCCCTCGCGGGGCTGCCACTGCAGGAGTCGTCGTCTCTGCCGCGAAAGCCCGGCTTCCGAGCCTTTGGGGGAACAAGGTCTGAGCCTCGGTTCTACCACAGCTGTCACCGCGGGTCCTCCTGCACCAGCGTGACGCAGCGGGCTGGGAACCAAGCCCTCCCTGCGCACAGGCCGGGCCGGTCACCCTGGCTCAGCCACGGACTCGTGGCTCCGCGGGAGGTACTGGTGCAGTCCTCACCCCGGGGACACTAACACAGCGCAGGGCTGTTACAAGGGAAGTTGCTGGCACAGTGCCGTGCAGTGGTCATTACTGTCACGTTCTCACACGTAATGCCAAGCCTGAGCGCGAAGCCCAGGAAACGTCAACACGGCCTCAGGGCGCAGGGGAGGGGAGCACGCGGCGGCCGCAGGCCCTGCAGACAGCCCCACATCCTACCGCTCCCTGGTGACTTGAGCCTTGGTGGCTGTGAGGGCCAGATGCCAGCTGCTACTGGAGCCCTCCCCAGCTAGCCCCGGGGCTCTGGGTGCAGGGCCGCCCCTCAGGGGCTCGGGCCCAGATTTCCCCAGAACCTTTCTGCCAGGCTTACGGAGCGCAGGACAGAACATGGGTCCGGGGTATGAGGGGGGCGGAAATCTGGAAGGAGGTGGGAAAGAGATGCAGATGGCGCATGTGACACCCCTAAGCAGCCCTGTGGGCGGGGATGGAGTTCTGCAGAGCGCCCTGCCCCGGGACACGGGGGCCTGCAGTAGTAACAGGGCTCTGAGAAGAACCCATCTGCTCTCCTGCCAAAGGCCCCGGCCCCTCCACAGCCCGCCGCACGCTTGGACCCTGCATGCCCCCGTCCCCGCCCGAGGGAGATCCCGAGACCGGAATAGCTCCCACCCAGCTTCAGCCGGCCATGTGTTCAGTTAGAAGTGTCTTGGTGGTGCTGTAGTAAGGACACCGGTGACGAGGAGCACCCACCGGTGAGAATAATAAAAGGAGAAGGAATCGAACTTGCTGGGCATCTCGGTACCACTGAGACGTTCGCCTGTGAGCACGACTCGACACGAGGCGAGACTTCCTTTGGCAGACTTTTTTTTCTCTTTGAATTGCTTCCTGCACCTTTTATTTAAAAATAAACAAAAGCAATCCATATGCACTGGGAAATACAGGAAAGTTCAAAAGAGCCTCAGGAGAAAGTAAAACCCGCCTGAAACTGCGGCGCTCAGGGCTGAGGACTGACCGGCACCTGGCGTGCACCTTCTGAGGGTCACCCACACGCCCTCCCCCGCTCTCTGAGCTCGGGGCACTCCAGTCTCTACCGTTTTTAAGACACTGGATTTCCGCTGGCCACCTGTGGCGGGCTGGACCCTCAGGTGGCCCCAGCACGGGCTGGAGTGCTTCAGGCCAATCACTGCCACCTTTTCCGGGGCTGCTACTTATGTCACTCTTAGCAGCAGCCGCTGGAGGGGCTGATCGTCTCACAGGGGGACGGCGGGGCTCCCCGTCCCCCCACCTGGAGTCACAGGGCTTTTCCACACCTCTCCCTGCAGAGACCCTGCAAGCTGCTCCCCAGGTGCCCTCAGAAGGTTCCGTGGGGGCTTCAGACTGTCTCCGGGGTGGAAAGCCCTAATTATTTACGTCCCACGTTGTGCGGCTTTCCCCAATCCTGCACCATAAAGTTCTGTTTTTCTCTGAGTTTGAAGCGGGGCCTCCATTTTGAATCATTTACGGAAACCTCTGAGCTGGCCCAGCTTTATGGGGGTCGCGGTCCCGTCTCGGAAAGCTTGTTCCTAAGGCGTGAGACTTCGGTAGGTGCAACAGGCTAAGCGGTAACACAGCTCCGACACGGCCCCGAGGGTCCCCACTCGTGTTCATGGCGCTAACCTGGGCCAAGCCCACCCCTGGGCCTTGCTTTCGGGGGGCTTGTGTGCGCTCTCCTCCCACTGGATTACTCCCCACCTTTCCTTTTATGGGAAACGGAACGAAACTGGTTTTGTGCTTCGGCCAAGGGGGCAAATGAGGCGCTTTTACACGAGGCTGCTGGGCTTGGGGTTCGCCTGGGGGGTGGGGGTGTGAGGACGGAGGGCCCGGGGTCCGCACAGACACCTGCTGCGGGTGTGGGCGGTGGGAAGGCGCGCGGGGACACTTCGGGGCGCCATGCCGGTGGCAAAGGGGGGCCGAGCGCGCCGGAAGTGAGCTTTCCGGCGTTGCACGCACCTTCCCCCCCTCGGGCCGGCCGCGCCCGGCCGCCACCCCAGGGACCTGCCGCCTCTGGCTGCTCGGTCACTACCAGGGGCCTCCTGCCCGCACCGTGGTCGGACGGGCGGCAGGGGGCTTTCCTCGCCACACGGTTCGGTCCACTTTCCTCCCTCGGCCTCCCTTCCCCGGGGGATTCGGCGCGGTCCCCAACCTCGACGGGTGCAGGGGCCCGGCCTGGGGTTCCAGGACCAGGACCAGAAGCCCTGTGCACCCTGCGCACCTCGGGGTGCACCACCCCGGACCGGCTCGCGCCCCTGCAGGGGGCCCTTCCCGCCGCCGCGCTCCGGGGCTGTCCCCGCAATGAGGGACGCCGCGCCCGGCTGCGCGGCCCCGGGGGGCCACGCGCGGCTATCAACGCAGCTGCCTCCCCTTCGGCCTCCTCCGCCTCTTACCTGCCCGGGCATCGGGCCCAGCTCCTGGCCGGTAATTGAGGCCGCCATGGCCCGCTGCCCACGTGCCGGGTGCCGGGCAGCCTCCCAGCAGGCGGAGCGCGTGCACGGCCCGCCCGCCCGCCGATGGCGCGGGGCCAGCACCTGTGGGCGCGCGTGCCCGACCGCCCTTAAAGCGGCCCTGCCGCGCAGGCCCGGACACCCCGCGGGGCAGCCGGGGGAGTCTGCGGGGGGCCGGGGGAGTCTGCGGGGGGGCGGAGGCTGCCCGCCCGGCCCTCGCTGCCCGCCCAAAGTGCCCATCCCTTTCGCTGGGAGGTTGCACAGGCCCTAGGACTGCGACTGCCTGGCCTCAGGCTGGTGTAAATACCTTCAAAGTACCTTTAAATATTAGGAATTACCTAACAGGTGGGTTTTTTTTTTCCTTTTTTCTAGAAACACACGTATGTACAGGTTAGGGAAGGAGAATGCTGGTAGGGTGCTTGCTTTCTAAACCAATAAGAAATTAAAATTTCTAGCAGCATTTCACTTTGTCCTGTGGTTCAGCAAATACGGCCTGTCCCCTCTTTTCTCAAGTGAGAGAAGTGAGGCCATAGCAGTCTCTGGGCAGCTGCTGTTACATAACGTACTTCGTTCGGCCTTCGCTAGACATTTTAATGCGATCTACTAAGTGCCAGGGCCTGCTGGGGATCCTTCCTCGTGTGGGTCTTGACTCCTCCTGTTCCTGATTTTTCCATTGCTAGAATTTCTGGGGCTGAGGAGGTTGTGGAGCTACTGTCTGGCTGCTCATCCCTTGTGAGCTAACAATCCAGAGACAAGGCTGGTGGAAAGAAAAGCAGGTTTATTCCAAATGCCAGCATTCCAGGAGGACAGTGGGCTCCTGTCCAAAGGCCATCTTCTCTGCAACCTGCAGGGTCAAACACGTAAGAGGCAGCAGAACAAAGGAAACGCAGGGTGTAGGGGTTGGGGGTTGGGGGTGTTGGCCAGGCAATTTCCTGGGCGCTGAGGCACCTCCCAGAGTCTGGGTGGTTTCAGGGATGAGGTCATCTCGGTCCTCGTAGGAGCGGATCCTGCGCAGACCGGGAAGGCTGCTGTACAACTTGCTTCCTGGAGGTTTAGCAGAGTACAGAGCTATGCACACGGCCTCGAGTAAACAAGGCCCTTAACGCCGGTATGAGGGGAGGGAAGTACAGAGGAAAAAGTTTTCAACTAAATTACATTGTCAAACTGAACTAAACTAGAGCGTTAGGTCTTGAACATAGAAAATACAGTGTCACCGTTCCAGGGAGTGTGGTGGGGAGATGGGGGACGATGGTATCTGATTGTTTGTCACTTGGGATTTGCCTGGACTCTCCATCTCACTGGAACCACCAAGAGCCCTGATCTCAGGGCAAACCTGCTTCCCCAGCAGGTGCCGTATGTCCTAGGGGCCTGATTTAGATCCTGAAAGCCTGCAAAAACTATGTCGTGTCTTTGTCTGTGTTTGGTGGAGAGAAAAGGTGCAAATAAATTTCTGATGACATTGTTCTGCATTACTTTTGAAAGTCAGTGTACACGTGTAAATAGATACCAATTTTAACTCTTTGTTGTTTTTCCAATTAATTAGGAACTGAGGGTATCTAGATAAATGTCTATGAGTGGGTTTGCTCATCAGTACAGAACAAAGGGGAGGTCACCCCCAGGCACAGTGTCACAGGGTGGAATGTGAATGAGGCACTTGGAGCATTACCCCATTATGGTCACCAGGTATGCACTGCCCCAGAGGTCCTGATTAGCAAGTCTGATACTATGGTGACAACGACACTGTTGAAATGGACAGACTCACTGCTTTTAAATTTAAGTGGACAATACTCCTAAGTTTATGCAAGAAGAAGTTATCATCCCTGTGTTGGAGGAACCAAATAAAGATAATAAATCTCTTCTGTATCAAGAATTCCAACCTTCATAAGAATCAAATGAAGTATTTTAATAGTTTCCCATCTTTGTCACTTCAACATTCTGGAATGATACTCATTTATATTATTAGAGGCAACTGGGGGTACATAAAACATAAAGTTTACGGTAACAAACCAGCAACAGTCGATAACCCGAAGGCAGCCACGGACAAGAACGCACACAGACCCAGAACAAAATGATTCCTGACGTTTGCAATTCCATTGCTGCGTGTGGCCAGCAGTGCCCGGACCAGCACGGTCATCGGTGTGGAAACGGGTGGTGACAAAAAAGGTATTCATTTCTGTAGATTCTCTTCAGTTTTGAAAATAAACTGTATGTTAATCAACACTGACTTTATAATCATTTAAAGTGTGTTTTGGGACACCTTGTATACTCCCCTTTGAGTGATTTCTGGAAATTTAAAGACCAGTAATTCTACTTACTAAGTTGGGCAAACAAATTGCATGTATGTTCCAGACCTAGGTGACAGTTATGCAACAATAAACATAAATAGAAGTCCATGAGTCGTATAAATGCTGTCGAGGAGCCTTCCTCCTGTCCTGTTTATGTCCACGTCTAGGCTTGAGCAGTGTGGTCTGAAGAACAGGGCTGTCACCACGAATTAGTGAGCATCAGAACGTGATTTGGGTCACCATGTGCTAAGTGGGACCTTGCGGTTGACTCAAGTTTTGGTTTCTAGTAATAAACCTTAGTGTGCCACAAGCACTTCACAGAGTGGGAAACGAAGATGAGGGGAGAAGCTCACCCGGATCTCCTACGTTCCTGGCAGGGGCCCAGGATGGCCACCAGTTCCTGACTGAAGCCTTTCTACACGCAAGTTCAAGTCAAAGTTTAAAATTCATCTGATTGGCAGCTTTGCTTAAATCGTAAGTTAAAAAATACACACACACACACACACACACACACACACACACACACAAACACCAAATATGATTTAGCCTAAAAAAGCAAACAGTTTTGAACACACATTTGCAGCTGATAGCCAACCAGAAACCAGAGGTGACAGCGGTGTTACTGTCAGCGCGGATGGTGGGTACACTGTTAAAAGCAAGCGTAATGAGGTCAACATTCACCATTTTAGGGCCATTTGAGAACATTACTTTCATGCCGACAGAGGAACCAACTTCTGGAAGAGCAGCTAAAGAGACGTGTGATGGCTCTTTCGTTATCCATATCATTCCCTGAAAACTGTATTGGACGTGAACTTCCCAAGTCGATGTGACGGATGAACCAAGGGAAGATCTAGAAATCCACCCAGCTCCGGAATCATGGGTTTAGTTTTGGAAGATGGCTTGATCTTGTACCAGTTCTCACTGGTCCCCTCTTGGCATTCACTGTCTTCTGATTAACTGGATTGTATCTTCCCCTGAAATACAGTAAGTGTTCATCAGAATTTCCCAGTCACCATTATGTATAACAAAAACATGAAACGCCACAGAGGGAGAACTGTGTGTGGTAGCGAGTTCCCCCAGCCCACCCTGCACAAGGAAAGCTCCCTGTTTAGGCTTTCTGCTCACAGACATCCTAAAGAGCCAGATGTTACACCGTATCCTCTCGTAACAGCTCAGGGGCAGGCGACCCCAAGGCTGGGGGGCAGCCCAGCGGGGGGCCTAACGTGCAGAGCTCTGCCCAGAGAGGGGTAAGTAGGACCATCCTTGAGACTTGCCTCTGGACATACGAATTAAAACTAAGGACATATATAAAGAGAGGCCATGAGGTACAGTGGGGACAATAAAGAAATAATGCATGCATAAGCCAAGAGTATGTCATCTAAAATTATAACAGAACTGATACTCTACTATACCCACAGTTAGTGACAGAAAAGAGATACAGAAAGTGAAGCCGGCAGCTGGTAACAAGGAGAAAAGTGCACAGAGACTAAATTCGTGGCTGATCATACTACAAATAATGAAAGCGACGTTTTATTTCATCTGTTCTAAATGTGTGTGTGTGCACCTGCTCATGGGAACCTCACAAAAGCCCTGTGATGTAGGTACGACAGAGAGATGAGAACAAGGTTGTATACTTAGTAAGAGGGTCTGGAATTTGAATTCAGGAAGGCTGAGTTCAGCGTCTGCCCTTGATACTATTCTACACGGCAGAGCACAGAACCGCTCTGTGAACTTCCGAGGCCGTGAGAGCTTCCTGGAGTTCTACCTCTAATATCCGTGGGCCCAGCTCTACCGGAAGTCCCGTTTCCAGATTTCCATGGGGCTGTCTTTCCGTTACTGATGATAGCTTTATAAGGGCAGCTTCCCCACACTCTTACTTGAGATAGAGTCAGCTTCAATCCCCCCTGCAAGGTGCTTTAAAAAAAATACTTCATGCAGGGAGCGACGGTAGCACAAATGGCAGACCAAGGGACTCCGAAAATTCTTTCCTCCACAAAAGCAATGAGAAAAATCACCAAAAATGGCAGCAGCAACTCTTTCAGAACGGTGGAAATTAACCAAAGGCTTGTAGCAATCCTGGAGAACTTATTAAACACACATAGACACACACACGCGTAGCTGAAATTTGGCAGGAACACTGAGTTGTGCAGTGTTTTAACCCACCCTGCTCCCCTTCCCCCAGCCCTGTGGGTCCCTGGGAAGAAACTGACAAACTGATCCTAGAATCCATATGGAAATTAAAGGGACTCCGAACAACCAAAACACTCTCGGAAACAAAGAATAAATTTGGACGACTCACTGAAAAACTGATCATCAAGACAGCATGGTACTGGAATAAAGATAGACTCATAGATCAGTGCAACAGAACTGAGAGTCTAGGAATAAACTCATGTTTATGGGTAACTGATTTTTTTAAAGGGTGCCGAGACAATTTAATTGAGGATAAATACTCTTTTCAACAAATGGTGGATAGACACATGCAAAAGACTGAAATTGAACCCTTACTTCACACCATATACAAAAATTAACCCAAACGGATCTAAAAGGAGCTAAAACTATGAAACTCTGAGAAGAACACACGTGTATAAATCTTCGTGTTCTCAGATTAGGCAGCGAATTCCTGAATACGCAACTAAGAAGAAGACCCTAGGCAGCCATGATCGACTGGACCTCATCAAAACCAAAACTTCTTTGTTTCAAATGACTTCATAAAGAAAGAAAAAGAAAACACAGAATGAAAGAAAATATTAGCAAATCACATACCTGATGAGGTCTAGTAATAGACTAATAAAAAGAACTCTTAAAACACAACAATAAGGTAAAGAACCCCATTAAAAAATGGACAAAGGTCTTGAATAGCTATCTCTCCGAAGAAGATACACGTACGTACAAATGGCCAGAAATACAAGAAAAGACGCTCGACATCGTTAGTCCTTAGGGAAATGCAAATGAAGACTACGAGATACCACACTTCACGTCCACTAGGATAGAAAAGCCAGTACCAAGTGTACAAGGGTGACGAGGAGGTCGAGAAACTGGACCCCCCATACATGGCTCGTGGGAACATAAACGATCCCGCCACTTTGGGGTAAGTTCGGCAATTCCTCAAAAAGATACACGGTTTCCAGCTGACCCAGCTTCTCCATTCGCAGGTGCACACCGACAGAACTGAGGCCAAGGAAGCACAGACACGCACGCAGCAATGTTCGCCGACGCGCGATCCGTAACTCCCAGAGGCGTAAACAACCCCAGCGTCCGCCCGCTGACCCGCGGGTACACCAGAGGTGACGCATCCAAAAAGTGGAACAAAGTACTGACACCTGCACCTCCGTGGATGGACATTGAAGGTGTTATGCTAAGTGACAAACAGGGCCACAGGTTGTTTCCTTCCACTTACAAGAAATAACAGGAATAAGCCAATCCACAGGGACAGAACGTGGATGTAGGGTTGTCAGGGAGGGCCTGGGGGTGCAGAGCGATGGGGACTGACCGCTCGTGGCCAAGGGGTTTCTTCTTAGGGTGACGAAAACGTTCTGGAATCGTACAGTGGTAATGGCTGCACAGCCCTGCAAATTTACTAAAAATCAAAGAGTTGCACACTTTTTAAAAGCTAAATGTTTTGGTATATAAATTATATCTCAAAAAATGTTTTAATGTGATACTTTGGAAATAAACCATTTCCTGTGTTAAAAAAATTTTTTTAGTTAAATAATATTTCAGAATGATTTCATCTTTGGTGTAACATGGAATTAACTACAAGCATTCAACTACATCATATTTTATTAACAGTTTATTATAGATATTTATTGTTTACTAAATGTTTTTGTATTACTTTAAGGCTGTTTTAAGCGGCTTCCTAAATACGAACCATTCCTAAAAGTTCTAGCTGACACGATGACACTAATCATCAAGCTGTGATACATCACTCTGAAAACACATTTCATCTCCTAGGCATCTTTTAGAGCAGTGTTTTAAACTGCAGAATAAAACTCATTCGTGGACTGGTTCAGAGAATTACAACAGCAGTATAAACAACCACAACAGAAGAGAAAGCGTCCGCGTGCATCCCGCAGTGAGGTGCAGTGTTTTATAGGTTGTCTCAGTTGTGTATAATCATGTATGTGGGTACACTGGGTCTAAACAGGCTTTCGGTCATCGTCAGCCAAGTTTGGAAACCACTTGACACTCCTGAGTATTATGCATTTTAAACAAATGACAGTGGCTAAAGCCATTGCAAAATTATATTAGCATGATAGTGGTGTAGATTTGTCACTTGCAGTTTCAAAGCACTGTCCTCTGTCTTATTCCCTTCCCACAAATCAGTTCTTTTTTACTTTGTGGATTTTTTATATTCAACAAAGTACTATGCACGAAGAAGAGGAATCACTCATGTTTATTGAACAAGAGATTTTTTTTTTTCAAAAATCTCTCATTTGCATACTAACCATTAATTTGGGCTGTACCATCCCCATTTTATGGGTGAATAATCTGAGTCCGAAAGAAGTTACTGCTATAAAATCACATTAAATAATAAGTGGCGGAAGCAAAAATTGACTGCAGGCTCTCTGGTTCAAAGCCACTGCAAACTTTCATTTATCACCTTACTTTTCCCTGTTTTCAAAAATATGTATTTTACTGTACTTAATAGCAATACAAATATTTACACTCATTTTGCCTGGAGGAACTCCATAGTCTATCTGGTAGATGGGCTTTTTTTATTTTTCTATTTTAATATAAAGTAAAAATGATTACAAAGTACACATACTTTTCTTATATTGGCTGCCCCAGCCCCTACGCTATGAAAACAGACATTAACAATTAAGACACAAGTGGTTCATTGATTATTACCTTGAGTTCTCCCAATACATGTAGACCCAAATTAAGACGTGTCAAGGTTTAAATTTTTTTCTACACCTATTTAAAATCTTTCTTGCTTCCTTCCTTAGTAGAACCAAAAGAATCTTATAAAAATAGCTCCACTTATTGAATATCTTTTATGAGCTAGGTACTCTGTATGAAAAGTAAACATACTCTTATAGAAAATGCTAAAAAATATAAATATAAGTCATCCATAATCCCATTATATGGTTTTATAATTTGTATTTACTACTATAGTAAACCTTTCTCTATGTTATGCACACAAGGTCTCGCGGAAGTGACTCCAGGCCCTGTATGTGAATGTCTCCCACGAGATCGACAGCAATTTGAACATTTCACCTAAAATGTCCTATTAGTGTGCTTGAGTGTGATATTGTTATGTTACAGAATTACATGCTTATGATTCTGTAATAAATGATTTGTGTAGACTACCAGCTCAACAAGAAGGGGGTGTTATTTGTGCTGGGCCCTATATGTTTTTAGAATGTCATTTTTTGTAATTTTATAATATCATAGTGTATTGAATTATTGCATTAATCCGGGATATTCCTATTGTTTTCTCTGCCCTAGCTTCTCTGCTTATAAAAAGGCGGTTTCCGAAAAATCTCCTAATGAGTCCCACAATCCACTTCTCTCAGGCCCTTCCAGTGCAGGGCTCGAAGGTTTGCCTTGTTATGTTCTTCCTCCAGGGCCCTGAATCTCTCCAAAACACGTCAGGAACAGAAAAGAAAAAAAAAATGAGGCTGCGCCTTTTAAAAATCATACATTGTACAGTTTTCTCTGTTTAGGAAGCACAGCTGGTGGGATGAGCCTTTGAGATCCCCGCTCGCAGGAATGTGAGTTTGCAGAGTTAGTACACACCATGGGTCAGAATCGATAGGGCTGCCTGCGACCTTGTCCGGAAGCTCTCGGCCACATCCAGACCTCGTCCGGGCGGGAGCATTGCTCCCAGTTATCTCAAAGAGCCTTTCTCAGATCCGTGTCCATGAGCATCTCGAGACTCTCTCTCAATAGCAATGCAGATACGCTGATCGTCTGCGGCCACGGTTGCACAAAGTGGGAATGTAATGGCTCACGTGCAGTCAGGAGCTAGATAAATCTTTTAAAATAGGATTTCACAGTCAAGTGGGTACTTTCTGATGTTCCAATTTATTCTGAACATTAGAAACCCTTCCTGAGTCAATATTTTAAGAGTAGCATTCGTGAGACTATCAACCAACGTGAACATTTAAGAACCACTAAAACTTGATTTTTAGAACACTGCTTTACGTATAACACATCCAGAAGAGTACACAAATGTTCCGCTCTGTGAATTACTACACGGCAAAGACTCTCGCCAACACTGCTTAGATCGATGCAGAGTGCCGCCGGCTCCCGGGAAGGCCTCGTGTACCCTCTCATCACTACCCGCTTGTCCTTCCCACGGGTCGTCACCGTGGTCCTCTGACACCACAGTTTATTAATAGTTCTGTCCACCTTCCAGCATTCTGTGAACAGGACCATATTGTATGTGCTCTGTTATTTATGGCCTTTTCCATCCAACACTGATCATTATTCATAATGTTATGTGAGCTTGGTTTTTTTTTATTGTTATTACTCATATATATTCATGTTATTATTTGTGTATAAGAATACTACTAAGATGAATATTTGTCTTTATTGCTACATATAAATTTCAAAAATTTCTATCCCCTCTACTGATGGACATGTGAGTTGTTTTCAGGCTGTGTGAGGCGGTTATGAACAAAGCTACTGTGGACATTCTTGCACAGGTCTTTTGGTGCAAGTGCACGCACCATTCTGTGAGCTGTGTAACTAGGAGTGGGACTGATGGTCACAATAAGTGTCGCACCAGCTCAGTGTAGGACATAATACTGAGGAGTATTCCAAAGCAGCAAGATAAATTCACACTCCCACCAGGACTGTGTGAGGGTCCTCTACTCCCCTGTATCTTTGGCAACACTTGGATCATCCACCTTTAAAATATGTGGTGGCATCTCACAATTTTAATGTGCATGCTGCTGACTTGGCAATGGTGTTGAGTACCTTTCCACAGGTGCACTGGTCACTGGTCCCTTTCTGTGAGCTGCCTAACACCAAAACTTGATCTGAAGACTAAAATTTGAATCAACAACTAAGAAAGTATACTAAATTCTAGCTAGTAACTTAAAACAACATTTTAAGGTAGGACCAATTTGGAAGGTTACAGGTATGTTTCCATTATGCAGTCGATTTGGGTTATTAATACGTCCAGGAAGTGAAGGGTTTCTGTCCATTTGTGTGACCATTCATTCGCTCACACACGCATTCATTCCAAAAACGTACCCAGCACCTCCTTACACCCGGCACTGTAGTCGGTATTAGATTACATCAAAGATGGAGCGTGAGCAGTGCCGGAGGGCGCGGAGCAATCGCCTACGGTAGGGAGAGCCCCCAGACAGAGGGTCCTCGGGATGACAGGCAGACAGGGAGGTCTCGGCCTGAGTGACCCAGCGGCCCCTCTGCTCAGAGCCCCCCCGCCCTGCCGGAGGTTCGCAGGATGCTCCCCTGCAGCCCTGCTGCTGCTGGCTGAGGCCCACCGGCCCCTCCCTGACCGACGACAGCGCTCCACGGGAACCCGCACGCCCCTCAGAGCTCTGCAGTCCCGGCACCCACGAGGGCTGCCCGGGACACCCCAGCCAGAAGCTCCTGTGTGTCACAGCCCCTGGCTGGATACTTTCCGGACAGCCCTCGTCCCCTCGTCTGTGCGTTTGGGCTAATCAGTGATTAGACTGGAAGACGTTTCCATTTAATTGACAAAACCTTTCTGCCTTCACTATTTAAGCAAATTTGAGGGAGACGTGTTATCTTTCTTAAATGAACTTCAACTGGAAACTAAATGTAAAGAGGTGACCGGCCGGGACGGCGGTGCTGTACCGAGGACGGCCAGCAGGTGGCACCCTGCGCGGGCGCCTGAGAGCTTGGAGGGGGCCAGTCTGCACACGGACGGAATGCTGTCCCCACACGGACAGAAAGTTGTCCCCACAGGGATGGAACACTGTCCCCACACGGACCGAACGCTGTCCCCACACGGACGGAAAGTTGTCCCCACAGGGACGGAACGCTGTCCCCACAGCGACGGAACGCTGTCCCCACACGGACCGAACGCTGTCCCCACAAGGACAGAAAGCTGTTCCCACACGGACCGAACGCTGTCCCCACACGGACAGAAAGCTGTCCCCACACGGACCGAACGCTGTCCCCACACAGACAGAAAGCTGTCCCCACACGGACCGAACGCTGTCCCCACAGGGACGGAAAGCTGTCCTTAAGTGAAGTGACCTGGACACACAGCACGGTGCACGTCAGCACCTGACTTCCTTCTGGAAGTCTGGAGTTTGGGTCTGTGCTAGGCCGAGGGGTCCACGAACTGCCCCCCGGGAAAATGGAGGGGCGCTCAGTGTGTAATGAGTGTCCCTGGAAGACGGAACTTCACGTGTTGTCACATACGTTGTCATAACTCGGTGCAACTGTTCTCTGTGACCCCACTGGGGACTCCCAGAGGCGTCCTAGCTTCCGGCTAACTCCGTCCAACACACCCTTTCCTTCCGATGGCGACAGCAAGTGTTAGCCGTGTGCACAGATACACGCCAAGCTCTGTGGGTTGCTCCAGCGCACCACTGGACGTTGGGGGGCAGTCTTGAGGCCCCCAACATGGAGGCATCAGAGTTCCCAAAGGGCAGTTCTTTGCCAGAACTCACTTTCATGTTTTAACTCTGTCATATTTCCATTGATGAAAATGAATGAAGATAATGAGTTATAATGTAAACTAGTTATCGCTACTCAAAAACAATACACTTTTATCCACCTAGCCACATACTGGACAACCGCTGCTATCCCATGAATCTCCACCGAGAAACTTGCTAGATTGCATACACATTGGTACCTGTGTTTGGAAAGGCTCCTGATTCACACAGCCACTGTACCTGGCCGTGTATAATGCACACCCACGTTTTTGGCCCAAACTTTCAGGGAAAAAAAATCTTTCATTTTAATTTTTTAACTCAGATTTTTATTTGTTTATATTTAGGGACTCGTGTTTTGTATTATAAAGGAATTTTATCATTTATTTTTTAACATTATGATACAAGAAATTTTATTAATGAATAATTACAAAATACAACAACAGATACAGGTACAATAAATTTTATGTATAAAAATATTTTATATATATAAAAAATGATTATTGTATTCCAGGGCATTATTTTGCAGATGGATATCATTACTGATTTCTAGAGTTACACTTTTAACTCATGAACATAAATAAAAGAATTAAAAACATTTATATAGGAACTAGTACGACCTACATACAATGTGCATCCTGGTTTTTCCCTCACCAATTTGAGCAAAAAGGTGCGCACTATACACAACACAATGCGTTAATTTCTAGTCTGGTTTGATTTTCTTATATTGTGAAATTATATATGAATATATTCCCCTAATGGGATAAGGTCATTTGACACAAAAATTGCCTAACTGCTCTTCACTTCGCACAGGACCAGGACAAACTGTGAGAGATTCAGCCTCCTAAACCCACATTCCCCATTCACCCTAACTGCTTTTGTTCTCATAGGAAAACACAGTCTAAACTGCATTGTCCTCTACACCTATGTTAGTGGCTGCATTTGCTCACTGAAAAGATTAAGGCTGATCATCTCATTGTATTTCTACTGCGGTGAATGGTGTCGTCTAAGCCCTCCCTGGATCCAGGATTGTTTCAGCTTAGCAAACAGGAACTCCTCGTGTGCAGGACAAACAAGATGTTCCTGGGCGCAGCGAAATGTACGTAAATAGCGAACCGAGCGCGCAAACGTCCCCCGTCTTCTCACCATCTGCTATTGGGTAGCATTGCCGTAGCCGTTCGGCTTCCAAAATGCAACCGACACCTGTTTCGCCAGTCCCCGGCACAGCCACATGCAATTAATTAGGATGGAAAGATGGAGTGAGACTTACGTTTTCACTAGATTATCCTTCACTCTAGGTAGGTGATCCATCTGTTGCCTTCTAGAAGCTTGGGATGAGCCAGAGATCTAAAATACAAACATGTGAGCATTTGACCCGTTACTTCAAAATTGATTTGGAGCTGAGAGGAATAGTCCATTTTCAACTTTCATAACCAGGTCCTTTAGGAGCATGTATGAGACAAGCTAAAGGGTGATGGAAAGTTCTGGCCCTCTCCAGGCTATGAGGCTCCCGAAGATTGGGGAAACCCTCTACCTCAACCCCACGGTGTATGTGAATTTTAAGATAACTACAGAGAAACTGAGAAAATCACATCATCCGTGGTATCGATCATTAAACATTTCTGTTAACATAAATAATACGTGCACGCGGCCACTAAGGTCAGTGAGAGTGCAGAAGCTGTGCGCTGGGAAAGACAAGCTCACGTGTTCATTTTTATCTCTTTTGAAATGCCTCCAGGATACAAAGTGGAGGCTTCTCGTCGGTGGTGTAAATATAATTAATTACAATTCAGGAACAGCGGGGCTGACGAACTCGGAGATCGCAACCAAAGCCGTGAGTTCAGTGAGGTCATTCGGTAAGAGCCCACAGCGGGTTGATGATACGAGTTTGGGCAAGCACCTCCTTTTAAGGGCTAGGGGATCACTAACGATGGGCAGGGCCCTAATTAAATAATGGGAACAACAGGACAGGCCACAGCCAGGGCGTGCAGGGGGACGATGCTGTGTAGAGGGGACGCGGTGAGCACGCCGGAGGGCCCCAGGGCGTGCCGGTCACAGGAGGCTCATAAAGGAGTCGCTGTATTTACCCGTAGGAGACAACCGGGGTCAGAGCCCAGTGGTGGGGTCAGAGCCCAGTGGTGGGGTCAGACGGGCGCTGACAAAGGTGGACGCATGAAAGACAAAGGTGGTGAGGACACACACACGACGTTTGGCTGAGAAGGAAAAGCTAAGGCAGCAGTTTTGTGGGAACGGTCAGAGGGAAATACAACGTGGTTTTTGTTTTGTGTCAGGGGGACACACGAGCAGGTTGCAAGGCAAGGGACAGCCAGCGCCAATGGAAGAGAGTAGAACTCTGCGAGGAAAACACATGGAAGCCTTCGAGGTGGCAGAGAGCCGGGGAGGAAGCCTGGGGTCTTCCTTCTGGCAGACGGGAGGAGAGGCCGGAAGGGGGTAGAGGTGGGTACACATTCCGAGGCAAAAGGGGAGATGGTGGGATTCCAAGCTGATAAGCTCTCTTCTACTTGTGAAGACGCTGGATCATTTGCACAGAGTGACAACTCTGGGCACTTTGGACCATCCTCAATTCCCATGAAGACGGAACTCACCCATTTATTCACTCACAAATGTTCGTGAACACCTACTAGGCGTCCTCCCCCTCGGATGGGCACTGGGTGCAGAGACAAGTCTCAGCTCTCACAGTCCATCTCGGGAGCAGCGAAAGCAGTGGATCGCGCGTTCACAGCCTCAGCCGAGGTTTGTGGGGCGCTCTGCAAGCACACGGCAGAGGAGGACCCCGTTAGGAGCCAGGGACGACCCGGGAGCGGGGGGTGCGCAGGGCCTGAGGTGTGAAGCCACATGGCAGACGCCGGAGTCGTGTGTGGCGTTGGTGTCACTGCAGGGCGGTGTGAGTGGGACGAGCTGGAGAGGCTGGCACAGCCTGTCCGAGTGGCCCCCAGAGCCCACACCCTGCAGCCTGGCAGAGCGCCTCGGGTGGGACAGTGCTGGAGGTTTTACACGGGGACCGGCTCCAGGATACTTGTATTTCCCAACGATTGCTCAGACAGCAGAGGAGGAGAAGGACATGGGGCGGGGACACGCCTGTGAGAGCCACGCCAGGGAGAGCATAGCTCAAGCCTGGATTCAAACCGGGAAATTTTATTTTCAAGTGAGCAGTAACAGAAAGAGTCCGAAAAGGCAACAGAAATAGCTGGATAGCCTGGAAACGCTTTTATGAGGAATGGCTAACGCAACTTAATGTTGTCGCTCAGAAAAATGAAACGAAGGGAAGGCTGAGCTGTTTTCACGTCTCTGGAGAGCTGCTGTGCGTCCTTCAGCGGGTGGAACGAAGGCCAGAGGGTCTGAGGACGGTGGGGGGAGAAGAATAGCAGGCGCACAGAGGCAGCGAGGGGAGGAGAATGGGCGTGACCCCGGCAGCCACTCAGACGCCCTGCTGCAAGTCCGTGTCCATGCGCCGTGCGTGCCC
>PVJL010005085.1:0-115067 GCA_004026885.1 Lyroderma lyra
ATAAAGAAGCTGTGGTACATATAAACAATGGAATATTACTCAGTTGTAAGAAAAGATGAAATATTGCCATTTGCAACAAAATGGATGGACCTGGAGGTCATCATGCTTAGTGAAATAAGCCAGACAGAAAAAACAAGGAACTGTATGACTTCACTCATATGTGGAATATAAAACTGAAAGCAAAGAAAATAGAAATGAAGAAACAAATAACCCATGGACACAATCAATAGTTTAATGTTTGTTTGGGGATGGGTGGGATGGGGAGGGGAGAAGGGGGGGAAGCTGAATATAGGGTGATGGAAAGAGAAGTCACATTAGGTGGTGAACTTATCATACAAGGTGACAATGCACTGTAGAATTGTATGCCTGAAACCTATGTAATCCTTGCTAACAGATGTCACCCCAATAAGTCTAACAAGAAAAATGAATTTAAAAATAAATAAATAAATAAATAAAGTATACATTATTATGATAAAAAAACAATAAAATATAATAACAATTTGTACAACTTTACGAGAAAGAAAGAAGTAGGAAAATTATAATGCATTTTCGCTCTATTATCCTGTTACAAAAGTAGGTACAAAATTGTGAAACAACCAAGCACACAAACTACTAAATCAATCACACAGGGTTTACTTATGTAAAGATTAGTGAACAAACTCAGTAAAATTGGAGTACACAAAAAAGAAATCAGCATGTTCTGAGCCAATGAAGAGACAAAATTCTTCACCCCTAAAATCTTCACAAGGAGTTGCCAGTAGCAATTTCTGACTGAAATTGCCCTGCCTTGTATATGTATAAGCCTGAAATAGTGTTAATTTAAGCTAGTTGATAAGAGCCAGGGACCATCTCTTCATCAGTCTTAGAGGTTACATAATATAAAATACACTAACAAGGTGAGGTCTCATACACCCAGCATCGGCTCAGACCCCATTCATCGCCACCCTCTCCTGGCTTACGCAGTCTGATGTAAGCTCCTTCCTTGACTCAGGGCTATGAAACAAGGACAAGGATCAGTTAGTTACCCAGGTATCTCAGGCAGTCATGTTTATAGGTCTGTTAATAAGCTTTATCCTGCCACTAATTACCTCATCATTTATACCCACAATAAATTGATGCTCTGCAAAAACTGAAACATGTAGATTTTTAAAAACACATAATGATTCACCCTCATAATATGTTTCATAAATCTGTAACCTTAGGCTGATCTTTTGCAAATAACATCTCCTCTGGCAAAGAAACATGTATCTGAAGATCATCTGAGTCTTTGGTTTTTTCCTGTGTCTTTTTCTTCTAATTCAAATGAATTGAATGCTTACAAATAGAATTTATGCATTATTTCATTTTAATTAAAAAACTTATTATATCCTCAATCTATCCATTATTTAATCTCTATTTCTGCATAGGTTAGAGCGGTATACAGGATGACATCACCTAATGTTAGAAATGACTGTCTGAGTGTTGTGCTAATGGTTGACAAGTTCTGTCTCTCAAGTTAGAGTATTTATTAGAGTGTGACTCAGATTTTTATACTTCTACTTCTACGTACTTAGTCATCATGCCTTCTTAAGGCTCTTTTGGCTGTGACATTTGCACTGGTCTTCCTTGTTTTTGATGATCTAGAGAGTTTTGAGGAGTACTCATTAGAAATGTCATAGCCTCTCCCTTAGTTTATATTTGTCTGATGTCCATCTTCTGGTTAGACAGAGGTTATGTATTTTGGGAAGGCGAACCATTCAGGTAAGGTGCCATTTTATCCTATCACATTAAGGATTTATACCATCAAAGTGACAGCATTGTTGATGTCGACTTTGATCTCATAGTCGTGGTAGTATTTGTCAGGTTTCTCAACTGTGAAATTACTCTGCCACCACCCTCCTTTTCCCATACTGTTCTTTGGAAGCAATGAATTAGTTTTTAAATCATTTCTTTCTTTTTTATATCTAACATAGAAAACAAAGTTGTAAAGTTTAGTAACTCAGTATTTTGAGGATTTTTGAAGAGATTTTCTTTTAATTATGTGTACTGGAAAATAGAAACGATAATAATTAGCAACATTTTATTGAATGTTTACTCTTGCTAAGCACTATATATGAATTATCTCAAATAATCACCCATCTAACTATAAGAGAAGTATTATCCTTATTTTGTAGATATAAATAATTAACTCAAAAAGTTGCTTCTTTGCCAAAGACCACAAAACAGTAGATTGCATATCTGTTTTACAAATATGGCTCCTGTGTGATTCAAATACATAATTTATATCACTTCACAAATATATTAGATGCTTTTCACAAGAAGAAATTTCTAATATGTGTGCCATCATATCTAGACATTAAGTTTCAGAAAAATATCAGAGGTTATGTGGTATTTCAGCAGGTGAAACCTAGTTAGTTGCTGTCTATTAAACATTTCTATTATTGGATGTTTTGATGCTAAATGAACTAACTACCATGCTTTCTTTGTCCTCATTAACTTAAATTCTGCTGGCATAAACTTCTTTTCAAGGTTATATTCATAATATTTCTGTATTCCATAGAATAAATAATGCCATGTAATATAATATTATCAATAAAATGAGTCTACTATTGTCAGTGAAATTGAGTATAAAGCATTATTTAAATAAGTCTATTTTATGCCAAAATAAGTAAATAATGCAGTTCTTTTCTCCTTATTACTTGAAGAAAGAAGTCAGCTTTTAGTAAAGGAAGGCAAAAGTATAAAAAGAAAAGTAAATTTACATTAATGCTGGCATTTAAATAACTGATATGTCAGAGTAAAAAGTGAAAAAAAAATCACTAAAAGATATAATTACATTTCATGATTTCTCAAGCAGAGGTTTAAGTTAATGTTCTTAGTAGCCAAAATTTCTAATAAGATACATAGATTGGGGTATAAAGAAACATCTGATAAAATTGTTATAGATATCAATCATTTTTACAAAAATCTGCTAGAATATTAACTTACACAAAAGAACCAAATTTCTCTACATTACCAGTTTTTAGTAAATACCCTCCCAATTTGTTTTACAAACATTGCAAACACCTCAGGAACTATTGTGAAAATGTTAGCATTAAGCATCTTTTTAGATTGGTTGAAAGTCAGGCACAGAAATGTTACTTAATTTGACTGATGTTACAGAAAATCTGACATAGAAATAAGACACCAAATTCTCATTTATATTCTCTATGCAAAGTAATAATAAGTACAGAGAAAGACTGATATAAAAAAAAAAGTCTTACTTTTTGTTGCATTTAAATTCATACTATAAATTGGCCATGGTGATTAGCATTTGAATAGATAGAAGGCGGTGGAGCTTTTGGTCTTGGTTAATGTGATAGGTCAATAGATTGGGAATTAAAAGATGAACTTAGATTTTCATTTACAAAACCAGGAAAATAGTTGGTTGTCAGTTTAGAAAGCCAGTAAGAACTAGAATTAAACCTTAACTTTCTCTCCCTTTTCATAAAGCACGTATATTTATTCCTTTAAGGCCAGAGCCTTTGCAGCCACTGCATATATCGCAAGCTACAGAACCCTGTAAACTACTGAAAAATGAACATTTCATCCTTGGTTGAATATTGTTATTGCTTCTGTATTTACACTGTGCAGGTTATATAGATATAACTTATCTATTTTCCATTAAACAAAATCATAACTGGCATGTAGAGGTATGGAATTGCTTCTTCTGTATTCTTGCTGTCTTTATAAGATATGATGTCCTCGTTTTAGCTTCACTGGCTTTTGGTAACAGCAGTTTTTTTGTTTGTAAAATGAAACAGCACCACCTTGTATCCTGAAGTAAAGCTACAGCTTCTCTAAAGTCTCAGAGCATTTAGGTCTGTGTTTCAAATATATGTACTGATGATTATGTTAAGAAGTGAATGAAATTTAATCCAAGCCTGCTTTGTACTATGTTCTATTGTATTATTACTAAACCATTAAATTGATGTTGCCGTATTGAACCTCCAAAAATTACTTTTTCTCTTACTATCAAAATTTACCCTGACACCTCCAAATACAGGAAAGTGTAATACATTTAACTATGCAGTATCTATCAAATGGCAAATACCATACAATACCTCACAAAAATGGCAATGAACTGAATATAAGATTCCCTCTAACATTATTTCATTACTTCCATCTTTATGTACATACAAAATAGGACTGGGTTCCTAACTTATATAGTTGATGCTTAAAATAGCTCTGAAGTTTACCAAAGGCAGAGACAAATGCTTTAATGTAATATATGAGTAAGTATATAAACTAATTTACCTAATTAAAAATTATCAGAGTTATCACAACAGAAATCTATGGCCTTTCTTTTTGTTGTTGTTGGTTTCTTCTTAAAATTTTTTATGTTTTAAAATATACAATGAATTTGGACCCTTATTTCAATCTTCAGAAAAAAAATCTTTGGAATTTCTTTAGCATATTTTTAAATAGATTTAAGTGACCATAAAAATGATGCTATACAAATATAGCCATGGATATTGAAACTTTTCATCAGGGTTATGAAATGGTATTGAGTCAGTTTCTTATACAGGTGGAAAATCAAAGCTCAAAATTGTATTTATGACTTAGTAAAATTGTGATGTACACAATGGTCCACATCAGTATATTAAATATATTAAAATATGTCTAAAAGTTTATGTGTATGTGTGTGTGTAAATATACACACACAATTTTCAATATATAAATACAAATCTTACTTATCAATAAGATTTTCTGCTATCCAAACATTTGCATACTTCTAAAAAATCTAATTCACAATTCATTACAAATATAAGGAATACTAAAAATGTACTTATACGAAATCTAAACTTTCTAAAAGCTTGTTTGTTATTGCCAGAGTAATGTTTGCATTATGATTTTTAGATTAATGACTTCATGACCTTTTTAAATTGTTGGCCAAAACACAATAATGTTAAAGGTGGAATGAGATCTTATTTTTCTCTTAGCCAACACAAAATTACATTCATAGATGCACAATTGCCAAGTAGGGGTAACCCTATATTTGGAATTTTAAGAGCAGATCCCAGGCCATAAAATCTAATTACATTATAAGAATGCTTAAGCCTAGCCAGGCACCTGAAATTTTATGTCCCATCCCTCTGATTGCTTCATAATAAGTTTCTCTATAAGGAAGTTTCATTCATTGCATTCTTCTCTGCATTAAAAGTGCCTATTTGCATATGTCTTCTACTGGGATATAAAGTATCAGAAGGTTTGTATTGTACCTGATTTATGGTTTTAGTACAAACACCTATACTAATGAATGGTGCACAAGAGATGCACAAAAAATGTTTATATAAATCTCTATTTTTCACATAAATAACAGTATGTGATATAAAAAAGAGTTTGCAAAGATGATTTCTAAGCTGCACCCCTACTCATAACTAATAATGATAACATTATACGACAGCTGTCTGGGAAACATTCCAGCCATAAATGCCTCTATTTTTCGTATTACGTAGCTGCATACTTTCTAGCCAGTCCTTGTATACTTAGTAAAGGGGAAAAGAAGATCATATCTTTCCTAATAGATCCAAGTAGTCAACAGGTAAACCATTTCCACTTGATCCATCTATTATCTATTTTATTTTCTTTAAAGATAATATGCTTGCTGCTTACTTTTATCAGAATTAGAATGGAGCCTAGGTTATGGAAACTTGCCATTTTTGCAGATATGAAAGTACTGTATCCATTAAAGAGGTTATGTGCATTTTACTTCAAACTGAAGGGTATTTTCAATATCTGTTGCTGTTGTTTTGATCTCTTAGGTTAGTTTAAGTTAATGCTTACTTTATCAAAAAAGTTTAATAAATAGTTGTTAAATGATAAATGAAACTTTTCTATATATTAAAATACAATACACCTGTACATAAGTATTTAAATAAATATGGAGTTAAAGCCCTTATGTAACTAAACTACTCTTGATAAAGAAAATTTTGTAAATGTTTTCTGCTATTTATATGTATGAAATTCATAATAATATTAAGTAGGAAATTTATCCAGAATTTTCTCTACAGGGGAGTTTAAATAAATGTCTGAAAATTGGAAAAAAAATTTAGGAATAGTGATACTTTTAAAAGCCATCAGACCTTCACATTCCCAGAATATTCATTCTCTTCCAATGCAGCTAGACAGTGTCTCAGTTTCCCACTGCTGCGGATCTTATTTTGAACTGATTTCAGCTTTATTTCTTGACATTTTGGTAGATACAATCAACCCTTACATTCCATAACGAATTTCAAAATCTTTAGTAAGTTGAAAAATAGGATGGGGTACACTATTAAATTGTAACAGTTAATCATTTCATTAAATTATGAAACTAAAATTAGATAATGTATTCAATAAATATGATTCAGAGTTGAACATATGGTATATTCAGAAAATAATATTTTTAAATATTCTAAACTTATGATTTTTAGGAAATGAAGGAGAGAAAATTGGAGAATATTTAGGGAATGTGGTTGATGACAAACTGAGGCCACATCAAATGTGAGAAACCTTATCAAACTCGAAAGGGACAGGTGGTGCTGGGAAAACTGGAAAAACATATGCAAAAGAATGAACCTGAGTTGTGAACTCTCTCCATATACAAAAATTAACTCAAAATGGATTAAAGATCTTCATATAAGACCTGCAACAATAAAATGTACAGAAGAAGACATTGGTACTAAACTTATAGACCTAGGACTCAAGGAAGACTTCATGAACCTGACCTCAAAGGCGAGGGAAGTAAAAGCAAAAATAAATGAATGGGATTATATCAAACTAAAAAGCTTCTGCATAGCAAAAGAAACCATCAACAAGGCAAAGAGGCAGCCAACTGAATGGGAGAAAATATTTGCAAATAACATATCAGATAAGGGTCTAATATCTAAAATATATAAAGAACTAATAAGACTTAACAACAAAAAACAAACAACCCAATTGAAAAGTGGGCAGAAGAACTAAACAGACACTTCTCCCACGAAGAAATACAAATGGCCAACAGACATATGAAAAAATGCTCATCCTCATTAGCTATCAGGGAAATGCAAATCAAATCCACAATGAGATACCACCTCACACCTGTGAGAATGGCTATTATCAACAAGACAAGGAATAACAAGTCCTGGAGAGGTTGTGGAGAAAAAGGAAGTCTCACACACTGCTGGTGGGAGTGCAAACTGGTACAACCACTGTGGAAGGCAGTGTGGAGATTCCTCAGAAAATTGGGAATGGAGCTACCATTTGACCCAGCAATCCCCCTTCTGGGGATCTACCCAAAATACTTGAAAACCTTTGTCTGCAAAGACTTATGTACCCCAATGTTCATTGCAGTGCTGTTCACAGTGACCAAAACATGGAAACAACCAAAGAGCCCTGCGACAGATGACTGGATAAAGAAGCTGTGGTACATTTACACAATGGAATATTACTCAGCTATAAGAAAAGATGAAATATTGCCATTTGCAACAAAATGGATGGACCTGGAGGTCATCATGCTTAGTGAAATAAGCCAGACAGAAAAAACAAGGGACTGTATGACTTCACTCATATGCAGAATATAAAACTGAAAGCAAAGAGAAAAGAAATGAAGAAACAAACTACCCAAGGACACAATCAATAGTTTAATGTTTACTTGGGGACAAGTGGGTTAGGGAGGGGAGAAAGGGGGAGGCGCTGGGAGAGGAGGGGGGGAAGCTAAATATAAGGTGATGGAAAGAGAAGTCACACTGGGTGGTGAACTTATTATACAGCAAGTAGACGAAGCACTGTAGAATTGTATGCCTGAAACCTATGTAATCCCTGCTAACAGATGTCACCCCAATAAGTCTAACAATAAAAATGAATTTAAAAAAATAAAAATAAAGGGACAGGGGATGGAACATGCTTGCTAACGACCTTGTCGTTATGAACTGGGAATGAAACTGGATTGCTTCCAGTGAAATCATGGAGGAGACCGTGGGCAGGAAGACGCGGAATTCGGTCACTGATTTTGCTATTACGTAGAAGGAACTAATGGGTCGTAACCAAAAAGAAGGACGGTGAAGGGTACTATGGGACGCTGTGGAGTCGAGAGGCAACCACAGGAAGAAAAGCACAAGCCTTCCTAGATAGCAAATATTAAAAGAGATGTCTGTATGTTAAGAACGGACTGTAAAGTATACAGTGGAAGAATAAGTTAAATACTGAGGGGAGAAGAACAGTCTCCTCTGGGAGGAAGGAGGAACAGCGTGAAGGAGCAAGCCTGGATCCTGAACCTCCTCGAATACGCCTGTTGTGCAGAGATGATTTTGGAAATCCGTGAACAATTGGCATTTACCTCTACCATTGCACTTTTTAAAATATTTTAAAATAAAACTAGAGACAAAGGAACCTCAATGTATATTCAGTTGCTGGTAGAAAGAGAGAAAATACTACAAGTGACTCCAAAGCACAGTAATTTGACTTTGTCTCAGAAGCATATATGTTAAGTACAAAACAAACTGCAAATGAAAATATTGAATATTAAACAATCATATTTTTATTTTAGTGTTTGTATTTTTGTAAGGATATATTTGTACATGTAATATGTGTAAAAACAAATAAGCAATGACTTTTTAATTTTAATTCTAAAAGCTCACAGTTATTGAGAACTGGAATTCTCAGCACTGATACAAGTGAAACACATGTAATGGGAAAGAGAATAAGGAAAACTCTGGAGGCCCTGAATTTGAACTGAATGCATCAGTATAAACTCATGAGGAATTTCAATAAAAATATTTTAAAGGCAATATATTTGAGAAAAAAACATTCTATATATTTCTAGACAAAATAAAATGCTTATAAACAATAACTATTATTAATGAATCTAAATTTGGTCTTAAAATATGAATATTTCATACATATCCATATAGATATGTACATATCTATACGTACATATCTATATGTACGTATATATGTTTGTGTATATATATGTGTGTGTGTGTATGTGTGTGTGTATGTGTGTGTGTGTGTATGTGTGTGTGTGTGTGTGTGTGTGTGTGTGTGTGTGTATATATATATATATATATATATTTTTTTTTTTTTTTGGTCATCTCACTGGAAGGAACCAGGGATTCCTGTAAGAAAGTCTGAGGCAGGAGACATTCAAGATGAAATGGACTGTTGCCATCATATCAGAGATTCTTTCAATGATGTTGAGTGCTGTGTCAAAATAACTCAAGTGTTATTCTTGAAAAGGATGAGCAAAATTTGAAAAGTTTTAGTATTGGTATTAAAAGCAATAGTTTAAAATATACAAAAGATGGTTAAAACCGTAAGTTCATAATGAGACTGAAAACAAAACAAAAAGTTGTGCCAATTGATAACTGTTGAAGAATGGTTTTCATTATTTTGAAGCTGATAAAAAGGGAAAGAATTATCCATTTATTCCATCTTTCCTACACTATTCCACTGCATCACCAAATACTACATGAGTAGACAAAGGAATCTTCTCTTTAGAGAAGCATTGCCTGTAATGTAGAAAGAAGCAATGATTTAATTAGAAATCACTTTTGTGGTCTGAATTAATGATATCTACATTTTTCATGCACATCTGCTAATATCATAGAGACAACCAGATATATGTGCATACTGAGGAAAAAAATAGAATGCTACATGAATAATTCCCATAACATATACAACAAAATGAACAAAAATAGCACACACACGTGCCCACATATGCACATGAAACCTAAATCTAATCAAGTTTTAAAATCATACTCCCTATTTATGGAAACTAGAAAAACATACTAAACAATGCCATTTAATGTAATTAACAAATGTCCCAAGTCTGGGAAACTGGTGGACTAGGAGCCAATTGTTTCAGTGATCAATTGTAACAAATAAAAATCGATCAGAAGTAGAGAGTGAGAGAACCTGCGGTATAAAAGGGAATTATATATCCTGTTCAACAAGCAATCTACAAAAAATTATGTATTAATATACATCAATTGTATGAGACAAGGATTATTTCAACACTGGGTATTTTACAATATTAAAGTCTCATTATTCATATGTTTATATGTGATAATTATTTTTTTATTTTTTACATTAGATTTTAGTTTTTTAGAACAGTTTTATGTTTGTAGCAAAATTAAACAGAAGTTGCAGACAGTTCTCATATGAGGGCTATCTGGAAAGAATCCAGCCACAAACTGTTCTTGTCATGCTGACAATGGCTAGATTTTTCCCTGACAGTCCTTGTAGACCCTGTACTCCTCCTCAGACCCAGCATCCACCACAAGACTCCTACCTTAAAAATTGGTACATTTGTTCCAACTGATGAACCTACACTGATTGAGCACCTCATTATTACACTAAGTCCATAGTTTACATTGGGCTTCTCTCTTGGTGTTGTGTATTTTATGGGCCTTGACAAATGTATCTGCCTATCCATCACTGTAGTACCCATGTGAGCATGTGTGTACTGTTATGGTATAGTAAAGAGGAGCTTCACTGCCCACCAATCCTCGTGCTCTGCCTGTTCATTCCTCCCTCACCCCAACCCCTGGCAAACACTGAACCTTCCACTGCCTCCCTAGTTTTGCCTTTTCCAGAATGTCTAATAGACTCGTACAGTATGCAGTCTCTTCAGATTGACTTCTTCCACTTTATAATGTGGATTTAAATTTCCTCCATGTCTTTTCATGACTTGAAAACTAATTTCTTTTTGGTCTGAATAATATACCTTGTCCGGAGGTAGCAGTTTATTTGTCCATTCACTTAATGAAGGACATCTTACTTGCTTCCAAGTTTCGGCAATTATTTGTGAAGCTGCTATAAACATTTATGTACAGGTTTTTGTGTGGACATGTTTTCAGCCTGTTTGAGTAAATACCAAGGAACGAGATTGCTAGATCATATGGGAAGAGTATGTTTAGATTTGTCAGAAACCACCAAAGAGTCTTCCAAAGTAATTAAACCATTTTGCATTTCCGCCCACAATGGATGGAAGTTTCTGTTGCTCCCCATCCTTGCTAGCACTAGCTTTTGTCAGTGTTTTGGATTTTTGCCACTTCATAGCTAGGTGGTGGTAACTCTTTGACATTTTAATTTGCAGTCTCTTATTATTAATGCATATTATGGTGAGAATCTTTTCATGTGTTTGTTTGCTATCTGTTTATCTTACTTGGTGAAGTGTCTATTCAGGTTTTGGGGCCTATGTATTAACCAAGTTGTTCATGTTCTTATTGCTGAATTTAAATGTTCTTTGTTTGAAAACAGTCTTTATCAGATGTGTCTTTTGCAAATGTTATCTTCCACTTTGAGGCTCATCTTCTTCTCACTCTTCGACAGTATCTTTCACAATGCATACAATTTTAATTTTAATGAAGTCTAGCTTATCAATTATTCCTTTCATACACTGTGCATTTAGTGTTTTATCTAAAAAGTCATTGCCATCCCCAGTATCATACAGATTTTTTTCTACATTTTCTTCTAGGAGTTTTCCATTTAGGTCTGTGATTCTTTTTGAGTTAATTTTTGTGAAGGATGTCTATTTTTTTTCTTTTTGTATGCACTGTCCAATTGCTTCATTGAAATTCATTGATCTATTGTATTGCCTTTGCTCTATGTGAGAGAGAGAGACAGAGAGAGAAAGAGAGAGAGAGAGAGAGAATATATTATTTGTGGACCCTCTATTCTGTTCCATTGACTTATTTCTGTATTATTTTTGCTAATACCACACTGTCTTAATTACTGGAGCTTTATAGTAAGTCTTGAAGTCAAATGATGCCAACCCTCTGACTTTGTTCTGGCATTTTTTTTAAAGAAAAATGATAATACTAACAGAGAAGATATGGACTGAGAGGAATACTACATTGCTAGTGAAATTATAAATTTTAAATATATTATAAAAAAGATTTTAAATTTTTAAATATTTGGTAAATATCTAGTAAAGTCATACCCTCTAATCCATATTACCAAGTTTTTATAGGTGCAAAACTTTGTGACATATGACCAGGAGTTCATTGTAGCCCTATTATAGCAAAACAATCGTATGTGAAGCCAGTGCCAACTAACAGGGGAGAAATAAGGTTTGTAATAGTTGCAAATCATAAAAGTGAATTATATCTAAATATATTAATGTAAATACATTTTAAAAACAAAATGTTTAAAAATAATGTAATAGGATTCTCACATAATAGATGTTAATGTAAATTTTTTAAAAATAAAAAAATGCTACAGGAATAAAAATATATAGTAATTTTCTACTACAATATCTTAAAAACATCAACAGCACATCTCCTCAGTATCCTGTCATTTTGGGGCTGTGTATCTATGTATTTTCACCATGAAAATATTGGTGTCTCAACTTTTTTCATGCTTCTTCATTTTGGCCTGCCTCTGTTCAAATGTACTCCTTTCCTGTAACAAACCCTAGACATTTGAAAGAAAAAAAAAAATCAAACTCAGTCTCTTCCATGAATCCTTCATTCATCTAACTCTACTACTCATCTCCAATGCAATCACTAAAGTATTAAAATCTATATTTTATCACTACTAAATAGAGTATGTTCCATATCACAATACTTGTTCTCTAATTACTTCATCAGCTGTTTGAAGAAGAGACTTAGGAATGTTTATTCAGGCAGAGAACTTTCTTCCTTGAGAATATATAAATGTGTAAAACACAACCTACTAGTAGGATCAAATTCACCAAGGGGTAAGTCATGGTAGTGGTAGAAATGGGGGGAGTGGTAGTGGTATTGAGTAGCGTAATATAGAAAATACATAACACCCATATCTTACCAACTTTATGAGGTATATGAGTATCTGTTAACATTTTATCAAATCTTTCAATCCATCTCAGATAAGCTTTTTTTAAATATAATTTTGTATGAGGTTGGTAGCTCTCCCATTCTCACAAATACATTTCAAAATTCTCTCTCTCTTAATTTTTTCTTCATTCATCACGAAAACCATTATGTCTACTTAATAAAAAGCTAATGGAGGCATTTGCACTTTCATGGTATTTTCCCATAAGAAAAAGCTTTCAGGGACCAACTCTAGAGATATATAAAATTTTAAAATATGTTGAAAGTAGTTTCCTTCAGAATCCTTTAGTTAAATTTGAAACAAAAAAGAAATAATGGCATTTTAAAAATAACACTTCTCAAGCTGGCTGCTAATCACTCACCCTCTAACCCTCTTTCAAGTCTTCATAAATGTGAGAACTTCACGGCAAATAAAATATTTCATCATTTTCTACTGCCAAATATCAAGTTTATGGAGATATTTGCCTTTGGGCATATGTTACTCAAAGATCAATTTGTGATAACCAAAACAAATCTTTGATTCAATGAGGAAAAATAAAAGTGCTTTTAAGATAACCCAAATATATGGGCATTTATATTTTTATTTCAACAACTCTATTAATAGCCTGCTCGTTACAATGAAAAGAAAAAATGTTTCATTATTAATGGGCAGTGTATTTGGTTGTGGATGAATTGCAAACACCAATGGGCTCTTAGTAGACCAACTAATATTACTGATTTCTGTTAAATGATTGACATTACTTTGCCAATTTATAACCGTATGTGCAATAATGAAGAAATATTTTTTCTTGGCCATGCATCAAAAGCTATAAAAAGAGAATGAAATTAAAAAGAGACTCATCATGCAAATCTTCTACCACTTCTATAACAACAGAGGTTTTTGTGAGTAACTTTTTCTCTCAGCTCCTTTTCTGCTTGACAGAGAATAAACTGCAGAAACCGAAGAAGGAAAGTGTGGGAAAGATAATATACTTTTAAATTATAAAGGATTCACCCCACATTCTTCTGAGATATTAAGACAAATATCATTAACAGGCTCTTATATATTCTTAACCTTTAATTTGGTTTCCCTATTTAACACCTTCGAGATAGCCAGCCTTCCAAATTTTGCCACATCCCTGAATCTTCTGTTTAGTAAAGGGTTTGTTTTAGTAAAAAAATTCTCCACAATCTCTCTACCACCAGGCCTCTTGTTATCAAAAACAAACAAACAAACAAAAAAAAAACATTAAAAAAAGTGCCACAAGTACTCTCTTGACCTCTTTTGACAGAGAAAGCTAAGGTTGATCATTTAAGCTTGAAAACAAAATGGTTGAAGGGTTGAAGTATAAAGCTCAAAAAATTTATTTTGATGTTTAACTTCTGTTCAGGACTTAAATTTATGGCTTCAATGATCCTCATAAGTAAAGGAGGAATGGTTTAGTGGATGAGAATCAGATGCCTTTAAAAGCCAACCTTTATCTTGCACCTTGAAAAATCCTTTGAATCATTTTGTCATTAGAGAATCTTCACTTAGCAAGTAGTCAAGCAGTGTGCACCACCTTACACAGATGCCAGCATGAAAATTTATAGCATATTAAGCAGATTCTGACTCTATTATTAAACATCCTGGGCTTAAATTGAGTAATGAGAGCAATCGAACTCAATGTATTTTTTTATTGTTTAATTTACTCACTTCATCATATAAGTAGAATCAACCAACTACACCTTATATACAAAACAAAGGCACGTGTTGCCATTTAGTCATTTTGTTAAAAATTGAAAGTAAGTATCTTTGCAAATGTTAATGTTCTCATTCAAAATGTTCTTTTCTAAAATTGGAATCATTTTTCATTTCAGTGCTTTTGTTTTTCACATTTGTAGCATTATTTTGTAAATGGATAGCTCCAAGCAATTTATAATGAGGTTATATTAATTTGCTATGACAAATTTAGAATTCTTAAATGTTGTATATTATTTGGCTTTGTATCATGCAAACACATTTAGATGTTTTTTCAATAAGTAATTATCAAATACCTTATATTTCTAGGCTCTATGACAAATACTAGATATGCAATGTTTAAAAAAATTATACACAAACTATGTCCTTATGAAACTTTAGTGGGAAAGGCAAACCTATACTAAATAAATGAATAAATATATAAATGAATTATAAGAGCACAGACATAGCTTTACAAATTACCTATAGTAAATAAGCACGGTTTGTCAGTTTAAATATGAGAATTGAAGCATGAGTCTGAGCAAGTGGAATTTAAGCTCAGATCTGGACTTGGATGAAAAGTTAGGCACATAAAGGGCCTTGCAGAGAGTGCATAGCATGTGCGAATGCTTGCTGTAGGAAGGTGATTAGTAAATTCAAGGACCTGAAAGAACCCTGTTACTGACATGGTGAGTTAAGGAGAGAATGTCTGGAGATGCAGTTAAGACTTTATAGGGTCCTGCTTACTTCCTTGAAAAAAGTCAGTTGAATGGCATTAAATTTTGTCTTTGACAGGGTGATGACATGATTAAAAATCTAGTTGAAAATCATTTTCAAATTTATAACTAATGACATATGTAAGGGCAAGAATAAAGTAGCTGGAGACAAAAATAAAAGTGTCTATTACAATAGTCCAGAAAAGCAATGACTGTGGCTTGAGCTAGAGTGATGCCAGCAGAAATGCAAACAACTATACCAAGTCAAGAAATACTGGGGCCATAACATTGTCCTAAATGTGTTGCAGATCAGATATAGAGAATAAGAGCGCAACGAGAGGGAAGAGAGAACGAGAAAAGTGTCATGAATGATTCAAAATACCAATTTTGAGTTTTTAAATGACAGAGATTTCACTTATTTAAATACAAAATAAGCCAAAGCAAAAACTGATAAAAAGCAAAAATTAGATAAAATTTTAGCATGATTTTTTTATCACTGAAAAGCATTCTAGAGGAATGTATCAATTGAGTAGATGAATACATAAATTTGCATCTCATTGGTAGGTTCATGGCTAGAGATTAAAATGCAGGTTCATTTAGATCAATCAGTCATTAAGAACTAATGAGGGGGCAGGTTTTGGGGGAGCAATTTGAGTAGAAACCAAATTGGAGTACATTTTAGAGTGAAAAGAAACTGAGTAAGTGAAAGCAGCCATCCTGGGTAGCTTTGCTGAGACACGTCCATGAAGCAAAGCAGAAGGGTTTTATAGATTAGTGGGTGGAGGCTTTGTCAAAGAATGGCTTTTACTTGTTTTTGCTTTTAACATTTTAACATGAGATGATTCTGAGACACATTTGAATATTGGAATAATTCGATTGGAAGGGGAAAATTGAAAACAGAGAGGACACAAGTGAATATTGAAAGAAACAAGTGTAAAAAGAGGTATCAACATCTTGAGCAATTGTGCAAGGACAAAGGCTGTGGTGGGGGTCAAAGGCATAGTACATGGAATGGTAATCTGTAAATAATTAATAAATTACATAATCTAACCATAAAATAATCCTATCTATAACTATCCTATTTCACAGTACAGCTATGATAGTCTGCTGCAGTTTTATATCAATCTGTTGATATCCTGTCCTTTAAAGTAGGAAATTAAGGGGTGATTATGGAGCATGTAATTAGGGCTGTATTTGCACACATACATACAAGGCACAATATCCGCAGTAGCCACTAAAGCCATAGAATCCTAATCATTCTATTTCTTCCATTAAGTATCTGTGTAATAACAAATCTGCACAAAACTGCTGAAGATCATAGGGGAAAATGTAAATGTGTGGTGAGAAAGAAAAGAAAAAAATACCTTCTAACTTCTCTGCATAGATACATTGTTCCCTCTTTGTAGAAAACTGTGCTTCGAGCAAAGCAATCTCAGTTCTTTACCTGCTTTTTCTTAAGTCTTATGATTATCATCTTATTTTAGGAAATGATATGGGTGTAGATAAAACTGAATGCAAACAAATTATCAAAGTAAAGTAAATGTAAATTGTAGGTGAAATGATAATTCATCTCATGTTCATAGTATGATTTTTGTCAAAATAAATGTACATGGGAGTTGCAAATGAACCACTGTTTCAACAAAGAACACTAGAAGAACAATGCAATTGTCAAGCTGATTTTAGGATGAATAATTTTACTGGCATATTCTATAGAGTCTAATTAGAAGAAAACACTTTGTATAAAGTCTAGAGCAAGAACATTTCTTGAAGTAAGTCTCAAAATTTAGGGCCAAAAAGAATCAATGGGGAAGTTCCAAAAATAGATTTTGGGGACCATCCCCAGTGATCTGGATTCAGTAAGCCAGCTGTGGGTCATGGAAATCTGCAACTGGCCATACAAGGTCTAACAATTGAGTTCTCAAATTCATCCCAGAAAAAAATGCTACATATCTTACTGCTGACTATCACTATGGTCACCTTCAAAGTACTGCTCTTGAGAAGCTATGCACTGATGCCAGCACCTAGTCCACCCTTTTTCTGGAATGACCATGAGAGCTGTCATCCTATGACCCTTAATGTCCTGGTCATCAATATGTCTTCCTTTCAATATTTCTTTTATCTTCAGGTAAAGAAAAAAGTCATTGGGGGCCTGATTAGGTGATTAGGGAAGGTGTTTCAATACAGTTATTTGAGTACTGGCTAAAAATTCCCTCACAGACAGTGCTGTGTGAGCTGATTCTTTGTCATGATGCAAGAGCCATGGGTTTTTGGCAAAAAAAATCAGGTTGTTTTCGTTTAACTTTTTCCATGCAGCCTTTTCAGCACTTCCAAATAATATACTTGGTTGACTGTTTTTCCACTTGGTACAAATTCATAATGAACAATCTCTCTGATATCAAAAAAGGTTAGCAACATCATTTTGACTCTGATTTGAACTGATGAAACGTTTTTGGTCATGGAAAATTGGCTGACTTTCATTGTGCACTTTGACCCTGTGTTTCAGGATGGTATTGGTACACACCCATGTTTCATCACCAGTGATAACAGGGCCCAAAACATTATCTTGCTTCTCCAAAGGTCTTGGCAAACTTGATTCTCCTTTGCTTTGTTCATCAGTGAGCTCCTTTGGTACCATTTTTGCACACACCTTCCTCATGCCAAGATTTTCAGTGAAGATTTTCCTATTTCTCTGTGAATATTTATTTGGTCTCCCATGCTACTCACAGTCAACCAATGATTTTGATGTAAAATTTCATGAATTTTTGTAATATTTTTGTTAGCTCTACTTGTTACTGGATGCCTTGAACTCTCTTTATCAGTTATGCTTTCTGTTCCCTAATAAAAACATTTAATCCATTTTTACACTGCCGTTTTCTTCATAGCATTGTCCTCATACCCTTGGACTAACATGTCCCTGATTTTACTTACATTCTTGTCAAGAGTAACAAGAAATTTAATGTTTGTTCATTGGTCTAATTCAAGCTGTGACATTCTTGTGATGGCACACAAAAACAAGCAACAACAATAATGAATGGCACTCAGCAAGACACCGCCACACATCAACATGAACACAGCTGTGAGACACAGATATATCAAAGATATGACACCTTACTGAGTTGTTTGTACAGTGCTGCCAATGTCAGCGCATGGTAGCAAGTTCACAAACTTAATTGTCAGACCTCGTATATTACAATTTCAAAAATGGAGACTTACAGAACATGGTCAAAACTGCTCTTTTACACATAATATAACTTCTAGCAGTTAAATTAAGTGGGAAAATATATAAAGTAAAGAGTTGATCATATTTAGTTGAATTCAGATTCTTTGACCTATAATAAATGGTTTCATCTCTTTAGGGGGGTAGAAATAATCTTTAGAACATTGTCAATGTAGGATATTATTAATTAAAACAGATATTTGCAAATTTGACCAAGAGAATAATTTGTAAAATCAAATTTATGGCTTTATAATGGAATTTTTCACATTTTTAATTACAACTTCATATTAAATATGGCCCATATATTTCACATTTGTTCATAAATTAAATTTTTTAAAAAGTATATTCCTATAATTTTTACTATATATACATTAGCATAGAAAAGCCAGCTTAGCAATCATTATAGACACATAGCAAAATATTGTCATATTGAACTTGTCACTCAAATATTTAAAATGTTGAAAGGTAAAGGTTACTGAATAATACAATTGGTCCTAACAGCTAAATATTTCCATACCCATAACACTACTAGAGTGTGCTGACCACAAATGCCAAAACAAAGCTATTGAAAGAAACAAGATATTCTTTTCAAATTGTTTTATTTTTCTAGGTCCCATGCCCTTGCATATAAATAGCAGAATAAACTTGTCTATGTCTACCAAATTCTGTGGCTGATCTGACAGAAAGTGCCGTAAACCTATATTAAATTGAGAAAAATTGATGTCTTTGCCTTGTTGAATTTTCCATTCCATGAACTTGGTACATCTCTGCTATTTTTAGGTATTAGGCCTCAGTGTACTCACAGCAAAATAGTGTACCATCAACCATGTAACATCACACAGAATGTATTTCACCAAATTGAAATCATTGTAACTTTAGATAGACTTTTATCTTGTTCATTTTTATTCTACAAAATGATTATTTTATCTTCTGCCAAAAGTCAGAAAAAGTAATAGAAAAATGAATTGACTTGTAATGTCCCTGTGTAAAATATTATTGGGAATATTAAACATTTTATTAGTATGAATTTATCCTGAGAACTATAACAATACCAGTCTATTGTCATCTCCAATTAGGACAAACTAGAGAAATTGCCCTGTGACACCAGGTATTTGGAAAAGTCCAGTGAGGCTGTGGGTGAATGGAAGTAAGACTGGGGCACAATCTACTCAATAGGCAGACCATCTACTTACTTAACTGCAGGGCTTCTCATTTGCCTTCAAGTGTTATTGGTCCCCCCTTTTCCCCAGCTGTTTTACTAAGTCGCTTAAAGTTAAACACAAAGTGTGTGTCTTAAGGGTGCGCACTAAGCAGGGGGAGAGAGGATAAGTGACACACAGTGATTCATACCAGGCTGTAAACCTCTCTAAACAGGTCTGTTCACTAGTTTCCCAGAATGGGCCAACATTCCAAAAGTGTATTTCCACATCCTGTTCCTCATTTTACCTTCTAACTATGGAGACAGAGACTTCTCAGTGGGGCTGTGTGTTACATTACTGTATGGTGTGATTGATTTGCAGATCTGCCAGCATCCACCAACACCCCACCAAACCCCAAAGACAACATAATCAAATGCTTTTGGTCACATGTACCATTTTAAAAACTCCACAGCTGATTCTTAGGCAACACCTACATACAGAGCAATGGTGTGGAGACTAAGGTAGATAATGCCAGTTATTAAAAGCAACAGATGCAGATGGCTTATGGAAAAACCATTGTAACTTCCTAGTGATCCCTGCCTTTTCTATGAGCTTAAGTTAGATTTTCATGGGAAATCTTGTTTGTAACTAAACCGTGAATTTATCTAGCCACAGGTAAATACCAGTGGTCTCCTGGCCTTGTGATTTAGAAAGCAGTAGGAGAGGTAAACATTGCTAAGAAGGGATAAAGGGGAAATTTGCTTTGGCAGAAAACAGTAAACCTTTATATGAGCTTAAGCTCTACACTACCTACAGCCAATTAGTGAGAGCAACATCAATAGGGCAGCCTTGCTAAAATGGTCATGAGCCTCCTACGCTAAACAACACAACAAAATTCTGAAAATTTATAGGCAAATTATGTAGAGTTAAGGTGCATAGTCAAATGCAGTCAATTAATGCTATCATTATAAATCAAGATTATAGCTTGCCATGTAAATAACAGTTTATAATAAATATAAATAACTGCATAAGTTACTCAATTTAGCACATCACACAGGCTGTTGTGCATTGTCAGTTAACTGAACAGTTGAAGAGAAAATGAGCCAATTTAGTACCAGCAGAAAGATTTCTGGAAAGCTGATTCATTATTAAACAGACTGACAGAACTAAAATTGCTGATAGAACTTCAAGTAAACTACAGGCAAAGAAATTAAAGACAGGTAGCAAACACAAAAGGTTTGGAAAAACAAGTATTGGAAGTTTGAAATTAATAGCCAAAGGAACCTAATTATCTGCTGAAACATGTAACTTGCTCAGTAGTGATTCTGAGACAGAATGGGGCGGAGAGCATAGAATACGCACAGCGGGGAAGGGTCAGATTGCCTGGGTTCAAAGGTTGCCACTGAAACTCACCAGTTACTTAACTTCTCATTGCAACAATGAAAAGATGTATGGTAGGTAACTCACACTGTTGTTGCAACAACTATACAAGTTAGTGAACATAGCATCCTTGCAAGATGCTTGGAAAAGAATCTAGCATATTGTCAGCAATCAATATATGTCAATTATTGTTTTACTGGTGGTAGTAGCAAATGCTGCTCCTTGAGAAAAATCTATGATAATCATCATTATTATACTTATGAAGGATTTACTATGTTTCAGAAAACTGTACTGTTTGCTCTACATATTACCTTGTAAAAAATCTTTTCAATAATTCTGTCACAGGTATTATTATTAATATGACTGTTCTACAAATGGGAAAACAGACATTCAGAAAATAAAATAACTTATTCAAACTCAATTATCTTATAAATATAGAGTCTGAATTCTAATCCAGGATGTCTGGTTTCAGATTCTTTCTTCTTCGACAACTTTACAATATGACTTTGCTGGTACTTCTTACCTAGACAAATTACAATAAAAACTTTGGAAAATAAAAAGCCCCACAAAAATCCAAGTGTAGCTAATAAAACCTCAATATAAAATGATATATATTAGTGTATATGTTAAACTGTTGTAAGAATGCCTATAATTGAATAGTGTCAGTAAGATAGGAGTTAATTTCTTTCTCCTGGGACACTTTGACCAGTGAGTTTTAGTGGGCAAATATGTGGCCCAGACCCATTCCAAACACAAGCTCATTTCACCATGATGCTCTGCCCTTTGCTAGGGTGTTGTCTTCACCTGCATGTCTAAGTTGGATCACAGCCACATTTCAATTACAGCCCACAGAAAGATCACATGAAGAGGACTCACTTCCTATGAGTACGTCTAAAGCATTCTCACCATAGAAAAAGGAGAGAATGGGTTTTGAGGAACAACTATTGTTATGCCAAAACAACAAAAAACTACTAGTGGAAATAGAGTATGCATATTACATAAAATACGTGCTTTGAGAAAACTTTTTAAACAAACCTAGAATTCAGTTCAACAAAGAAGTTCTTTAGCACGGTGAAAAACCTTTCACAGCACAACCATGCTAAAAGCTGGAAGAAACAATGTATTGAAATAACTATGCAGCACACAGACCCTCAGTCCAAGATTGAGCAAGTGGCCAGTGTTCTTAGAGGTACAGAAGAAATGCAGCATTTTAGCAGATACTGTGCTGTGGTAGTTTCCAAGTCGTAGAGTATTCGAGTAAGAAACGTGCAGTCACCCACAATCATACTTTTGTGAAATAGATAAAAGAATTATTAGATTTATATGGAACCATAAAAGACCTTTAATTGCCAAAGCAATACTACATAAAAAGAATAAGGCGGGTGGCATGACACTTCCTGACTTCAATTTATATTACAAAGCATCAATAGTCAAAACAGCTTGGTACGGGCAGAAGAACAGAAATATAGACCAATGGAATAGAACTGAAAACCCAGAAATAAACCCACAAATTTATGGACAAATAATTTTCGATAAAGGAGCAAAAAACATACAATGGGGAAAAGACAGCCTCTTTAGTAGGTGGTGGTGGGAAAACTGGAAAAACATATGCAAAAGAATGAACCTGAGCTGTGAACTCTCTCCATATACAAAATATAACTCAAAATGGATTAAAGATCTTCATATAAGACCTGCAACAATGAACTGAATAGAAGAAGACATTGGTACTAAACTTATAGACCTAGGACTCAAGGAAGACTTCATGAATCTGACCTCAAAGGCAAGGGAAGTAAAAGCAAAAATAAATGAATGGGATTATATCAAACTAAAAAGCTTCTGCACAGCAAAAGAAACCATCAACAAGGCAAAGAGACAGCCAACTGAATGGGAGAAAATATTTGCAAATAATGCATCAGATAAGGGTCTAATATCTAAAATATATAAAGAACTAATAAGACTTAACAACAGAAAAACAAACAACCCAATTGAAAAGTGGGCAGAAGAACTAAACAGACACCTCTCCCACGAAGAAATGGCCAGCAGACATATGAAAAAATGCTCATCCTCACTAGCTATCAGGGAAATGCAAATCAAAACCACAATGAGATACCACCTCACACCTGTGAGAATGGCTGTTATCAACAAAACAAGGAATAACAAGTGCTGGAGAGGGTGTGGAGAAAAAGGAACTCTGGCACACTGCTGGTGGGAGTGCAAACTGGTACAACCACTGTGGAAGGCAGTGTGGAGGTTCCTCAGAAAATTGGGAATGGAGCTACCATTTTGACCCAGCAATCCCCCTTCTGGGGATCTACCCAAAGAACTTGAAAATCTTAGTCTGCAAAGACCTATGTACCACAATGTTCATTGCAGCGCTGTTAACAGTGGCCAAAACATGGAAACAACCAAAGTGCCCTGCAACAGATGACTGGATAAAGAAGCTGTGGTACATACACACAATGGAATATTACTCAGCTGTAAGAAAAGATGAAATATTGCCATTTGCAACAAAATGGATGGACCTGGAGATCATCATGCTAAGCAAAATAAGATAGAAGAAACAAAAAATTGTATGACTTCACTCATATGCAGAATATAAAACTGAAAACAAAGAAAAAAGAAATGAACAAACAAATAACCCATGGACACAATCAATAGTTTAATGTTTATTTGGGGACGAGTGGGTTAGGGAGGGGAGAAAGGGGAGGGGGTGGGAGAGGAGGGGGGAAGCTAAATATAAGGTGATGGAAAGAGAACTCACACTGGGTGGTGAACTTATTATACAACAAGGTGACAATGCACTGTAGAATTGTATGCCTGAGACCTATGTAATCCTGCTAACAGATGTCACCCCAATAAGTCTAACAATAAAAATGAATTGAAAAAAAAAAGAAAAGAAACGTGCAGTCAGCAAACCCGCAGTTATTCTTTCCAGTTTAGTGTGTGTTCAGGCATAATAGTAGGTGGTCTTATTTCTGCTTTACACTTCAGTAGTCAGCCTTAACTCAGGTTGGTCTTCTGTGAAATTATTTATGTTCTACAGGTGAGCACTGTAGCATTATTCTTTAGATAAGGTCACTTCCCTGAAAGTTGGCAGAAGCTTTTTGTTTTTGTTTTCATTAGTTGGATCCCCACTTAGGTTTGCCAAATGAAATACAGGAGTCCCAGTTAATGTTGAATTTCAGATTGATGATGGATAATTTTTTTTTTTACCATATAGCCCAAATTTTGTCTAGGACAAATTTATAATAAAAAAATTATTCATTGTTTATCCTAAATTCAAAATTAGCTACATGTTCTTTATTTGTAGTTGCCAACTCTAATTACCCTTTGTTTTAATTCCCTCGTAAGTTTATATTTGGTATTGAGGAATTGAGTTTAGCCCCACCCACTCGCCACTCCTGTAGTGTGTGACCGAAATGTACATGGGTTTGGAACTCCCTTGTAAACCCATTCATTCAGCCCAATCCTTCCAGGTACCCTAAAAATAGTTGAATGATGATGGCTCTAATGGAGACAACTTGCTTGTTGGCCGTGAATAATTTTCATATATTTGGAAATAATTTCAGTTCAGGACGAGCTCTGAGGACCATTTAATATCTTCCAGATATCGTATAACCATATAAAACTGGAAATCTCAGGTTATAGGACAGAGCTATGGAGGCATAAAGTAGTACCATATGAGGTCTGACAATTAAGTGCGTGACCTCATCCTCGAAGAAATGCTACAAACCTTATTGCTGAATATCACTATGATTACCTTCAAAGTACCCCCCTTTGGGAAGCTATGCACCTGTGCAATTTTAGAACTTTTTTCTGAAATGGCCATCAAGTCAGCTGATGATTTTGACACACAATTTAACAAAGTTTTGCAATGTTTTTGTCAGTTCTGCATGTTACTGGACACCCTGACCTCTCTTTATCAGTGATGCTTTCTCTCCCCTCAGGAAAAATGTTTAAATCCATTTGTACACTGCCACTTTCTTCATAGCATATCCCCATACACTTGGACTAACATGTCCCTGATTTCACTTCCACTCTTACCAAGTTTAACAAGAAATTTAATGTTTGTTCATTGCTCTAATTCAAGATCTGATGTTTTCACTACAACACACAAAAACACGCAACAACAATAATGAACACCAGTCAGCAAGACACCACCACATGTAGACATACCGTTGTGAGATACAGATATACCAAGGTTATAAAACCTTAGCAAATTGTTTGTACAGTGCTGCCAACATAAGCACATGGTGGCACGTTCATGAACTTAATTGCCAGAATTTGTACATATATCATGGGTTACATCTCATTTAGGCAATAAACTTCCTTCATAAGATGTTGGGGTAAATCTTGTGAAAATTACATACAGTTTTAATTATACAAGTAATTTAATTTGTAAATAGAAGCATATTTAAATGTGGTTTACTATTTTATGGTAATGAAGTAGACTATTTTTATAATTTTCTTGATAAAAGTTAATTCTATTTTCAGAGAAAAATAAAGTATAAAAAGTGAAGTCTTTGTGATATCTTATGCTTTTAAAAGTCATGATGGTTCTAAATGTTCCTGCTCAAGCTTTCAGGCTTGGGTCCATATGCCCTCCCTACGTGCCATATCATTTTCACCCATCACTGAGGATAGCACAAAGATAAAAAAGATTAATGATTAATTCTGTCACTAATCTCAACAAAGCATTCCAATGATGGTAGTCTCAAAACTTTTCTGGTTTCAATGGCACTTCCTGGGCCTGGGAAAAACAGCTGTGTCACTCTAGAGGAATCTAATGTTTGTATGAGAGCACAGGAGACCTCAGCTAGTGTTGGGAGATTCAAAATTCTGAAATTAACTTATTCCCAACAAAATCCAATTGTTAAAGACATTTTGAAGTATTTATCATCCATGAAATTAGATTGGAAGCAGCCTCTCCATTTAGTTCTTTGGAATGGGAATAAGTCATTCCCACCTACCACTAAGAATTCTGCCCTAAGGCATAGGGACTCTGAGTGTCAGAGGTCAGACTAGGCCCAACCCATACCTCAGGAGTAAGACCAGAATGAAAGCTTCTAGGAAACATTTGGTATCATGGAATAGCTTTCCTTTCCTAGAAAGCATTTTCCTTACAAGTTCTCAGGAATGGGGCCCCCAACTGGGGAATAATCTGTATAAATCATATATAGATTAAACACAATATATGAGAGTTGTTCAAACATATCCAGCCACATAATATAACTAGAGGCATTTATGGCTGGATTTTTTTTGGACAATCCTCATATGTGTTATGTAAAACCAAAATCTTTATTCTATTTTTATGTTATAGATTCTCTAAATTTTAACTGAAGGAATTGATTTTTTTTAATTTTCATTAGTAAAAGTAGTTGATTTCATATCTATACCTACCATTTACAAGTTATTTAAATTTTTAAAAGGCTTAGAAAATGAACATCAGCAATAATAATACATATAGTACTTATTAATATGCATAATATAACAGTTAAATATATAATATTAATATATAGCTTATTGTATATCAGGTACTGTTCTAAGTTCTTTAAATGTTATAAGTAAACAGTGAATTTCTTTGGGATTTTGATGTAATTATTAATTATATAATTCAAAATGTGTAAAAAAGTACACTTAAATAACAATGTTTATTTCTAAAACATCCCATTCAGAGATATATGGAAATTTTACTATCTTGTTAAAATTGTAGGGTTATAAAGTCAATTTTGCTGTATTCTTATCATTACTTCATACCTAAGATGCCAAATTCTAAACTAAATGCCATCCCCATCATTTAGTATTTCTTAGATATATCTCTTACTGTACCTGATATTTCACTATACCTATTCTTTTACCTAATATTTTGGGAAAATTCTGGTCAAATTATAGATGAACAATTCAGGTTTTTAGTTGATTGATTCTTAAACTATCCTCTATACTTTCCCTACTGTCTCACTTTCAACAAATTCTACAAATTAAAAACCATCCTTCTTACTTACTATCATGATTATGTTGATCATTTTAATATGATGTTTTTTGAATATTTTTAGGGCCTGTATAGTGTATTTTATTTTCCATGTTGCCAGGTATATCAACATATTATATTTAAATTGTTATTCAACAATGCTATTAAATTTTTATTTTTGCATAGAAAAACATTATTTCATAATGTTTTTAAAATTCTTAATTTCTTCATATTTTATATGAATAATTCATTATGAGTTTAAATTAAAACACTTTCACTATTGCATTTGGCCAGGAGCATACCTTTTTTCTCCTTCATTAATCTTCTATTTAAATACTAACTAGCTGTATTTCTTCTGTGTTTTCAGTTCATATGTTCTAGATTGAATTTCAGGCTGATATCTGTTAAAAGAATGTTTAAAAATAGTAAGATCCCTAAGAGAATAACTTTAGAGAACTTGTCCACTATTATATTGGTTACTGCATATTTTAAATGTGACATTCTTTTAAAAACCACAAAATAATGTAGTTATGTGAGAATCTTATGACCATTTGGGAGGAAGGAAGCCATTTCTAGAAATTAATCTGAGAAAAAATTAAAATAATATTTTCCTTAGACTAAAACATTTAGATTCATAATCTATGATATAGCAAATAGGCTTTTACTCTGTAATAGTAAGACATTTAAAAATATATCTACCAATTATTGAATAATGGATTCCAATAACCTAAAATGCAAACAGAAAATATGCCAGCTAGTTGACAACATTTAAATTTTCTTTGTAAATCAACTAATATATCATTGTATGTAGTAAAATAAATATTCACATCAAAATTTGCATTTTGAAAATCATGGAACAGTGTTTCAATTAATTCTTATAATTTCTCTTAGGAATGTAATTATGTATTTGTTATCAGTCTACTCTCAATTGGAATGCTGAGACTTCAGTCCCAATTGGTATTCTAGATTCAATTTCTGGCAGCTAAAAGACAAAGAAAAACTAGATGATATTAATTAAAATTCATTAAATCCCAGAAAAATTTCTCAATTAGGTATAGAAAAATATTAAAATGTTTAGGAAAGTGGCTGTTGTAGAAAAATCATTATTTAATACAACACCAGCTATAATAGGCAGAACATTGTAATATAAGTCTATGAGACAGTAAACAAAATGAATTTTCATTAAAGGCAAGAAAAGTGATGGCCTTAGTAGCATTAGGATCCTCAAAACCTATCATTTTTAACCAAACATAAAATTTCTCAGAGAATTAGCTAATTCTCTCTCTCAACTTACATGATCAACAGTAACTCTCAAATTTTAACTGTTGAACTATAGATTGACAGTAGAGTTAATAAGTTTTAAATTTACCACAAATCAGGAAACATTATTCATTCACATATTTGCAATATAAAGAAATCTCATCATCATGAATAACTAAGATGGAATTTATCATGTGACTTATCAATCCTGAGAATAAAAACTTTCAAACATGGTAACATTAAGAGTGCTAGTATTTAATTTCTACAAGCATTTTCTAATAATGTCCTTAAGCATCATGTCAATAGAGAGATGTGGAAAGGTGTAATTTTAGAAGTGGAAAAATTGAAACCAAGGTATTGGGTCATCATGTTAAAGTCAAGCTACTTATAAGATTAAAGAACATTCTTATTTCTATATTTTCAATACAATAGCTAACAATTTCCTTCTAAGAACTTACATTTATATTTCTTCTTAATATTTAAATTCTTAGGATATGCAGGGGAGGAAAATAGGAAATTTACCCATGGCAAATAGGACTTATTTCTTCTTATTGAATAATAACTCAGTTTTCTAGAAATTTTGTTGGCCATAGTCCAAAAAAACTATTTAACTCTTAAGATATTAGTTGCCATTATTATCAGGGATATGTCAAAATTTGTCTCTAAAATCAATGAGGTGTCCTGCCAAGTACTGCTGATCATCAATCTCAAAATTATATTGATCTCTCCTTATATTTAATAGGGGGTTAAAACTGTCTTTTTAATAAAAAACAAAAATAAAAATAAAGCAGATGGATGTTTTGAGGTCATAAAACGTTCTTCAAACAATAATCTAAGTCCTATTAACCTCCATGCTATCACGGTTCGGGACAGTTTTCAAACATCACATAATGAAATGATGAGTCCAAGGCAAGTAAGTTTCTGCGTGAAAGAAGAGATGATTAAATTTACCATAGCTGCGAGATGAGGAGTGTTGAGTGGGTCAGTAGACATATTTACTGATATAAAAATCTATATAAATGAGCCTAGACAGAGAAAGCATCTGTGAATTTGTTAAATTTGAAAACTCTGAGAAGAATAATAAATATAGAGCAGGCAGCATGAAAAAAAAGCCCCAGTGAAGTTTGGCAGTCTACTATACTAAAAGTAGTTGTCTGTACAGAAATGGAATGTTGTACAGCTGGCTCAAGTATAAAGAACCAAAATGTAGAGCCAAAATCTCTAGTGCATTACCAGCCCTTATAGAATATTCAATAAAAAAATTAAGTTTCTATTAATATTAAGGAATGTATTTTGGGAATATAGCTAAGACAAAGAAAATAAATGGTTTCAGGAAAATATATTAGACTAGACAAAATGTTTGATGTGAAAGTGCGATCAGTTTAAAATTAACCATTAACCGAACAACATCTCTTTGACATCTATTATCTATTCATCTAGCTATCTTTTTGATGGTGTGTTAATGTTAGTTTAAAAGTAGATGCTGCAGATAACAGGAATATATTTTCCTGTTCAACTAGAAAATATACCTCATAACCAGTATAGGAGCAATTATGTTGCTAACATTTGTTTTAAACCAATGCATTAATTAACATATTTAATTATTTTTAAATCATTGATTATTTAGAATATGAGGGATGCACAGAAAAAGTCCAGCCACAAATGCCTCTAATTTTTATATTACATGACTGGATACTTTCCATATAGCCCTCATATATTGAAAGATTACAAACGGCATTATAATATTTGTAAGTTGCGGTGTTTTGTATTCAATCAGGTGGATGGAACAATGATGAATTACAAATTTTCAAAACTTATCCCCAAAGTACTACCATTTTAAGTCACTGTCCCAATTTTTTTCAGCAGCAAACATTTCAAAGAACTATACTCCTTGATTCTTAACTGTCAGAGACTAACTTTCTTCCACATTGGTAGAAATTGAAGTAGACACAACCAGGGTTGTTTATCTCCTACTTTTACACTAATGGGCAGACAAGATGTTCATTAGGGTCTAATTGCACCCAAAAAGTTGTCTTACAAAATTTTTGTTTCTTGGTAAATTTGGGACAAAATTTTGTTATTTGCTCATCCACTCATTCACTAATTCAAAAATATTTATTGTCTACTGTAAGGTATTGTTTACTACAAAGGCTCAAAGGACCCAAGGGAGAACAGGTTGAGTGGTGCATCCTTCAGCATGGCCTCTCTTCTAATTGTCCCATGGAGGGATGTGCTCTGGCTATGGAAATAGCAATCAGCTTATCCACAGTGAGATTCTGCCCTGTAGGAGTAGATAACCAAGAGAAAAGTTTTTTTCAAAACCTTAAAAATCTAGTGCTGCACCAGTCAAACACTCCAGCATAAATAATTTATATGGTGGTAAATAATATAGGTGAGCTTTTGAAAAATTATGGCACCTAGAAAATACATCCTAGGAATAGTTCCTAAAATAGCTTTATAATATGGTATTATGCATATTTTTCATTGCCACAACTATATTTCAGAAGTTCATACTGATACTTGAGGGAATTACACAAAGGTATGAACACCAGGAGGCAGGGATCATCAGGGTCATCTTAGCATGTCCACCATAATGTTTGACTTAAAAAGATGTAATTGGTTAGAAGTGGAGTTAAGTGTAGAAGCTTAGCACAATAGCATACCTTGTGACAGTTATTCTCACAAGTGATTATCAAAATAATACCAGTGGTTCAGTTCAACAAGGAGAATAGAAAAAGACAGAATAAAAAATGTCAAAAGATGCCTATAAATGAGGACAAGAAAAAGGATCTAGTGAAGAATATTTGGGGAAGTGTGACTAGAGATTTTGGGAGGAAACCTGGCAGAAAGCAAAGAGGCTTTGGAGGGAGCCAGTCATTAATTCAGTCAGAGACCCTCTCTTTTCACCTATAGCATTAAGATTTTCAGCGAGTTATTTATCAGTTTTGAGACATCATTCTTTTACAAAACGGGGGTAACTATTTGCTGGGAATAAATGTGAGAAGATTAAAAAACTTAATGACTGGCTAGATAGATAAATAGATAGACAGACAGAGAGCTATATTAATATATGAGAGCAGAAAATTAATTTTACAAACTCATCCTAGAAAAAGTGTCACATACCTCTTTGCTGAATATCACTACAGTCACCTTCAAGGTACTCCCCTCGGGAAGCTATGCACCAGCACCAGCACCTAGTCCACCCTTCAAAGCAGTTTTGAAACTTTTTCTGGAATGGTCATCAGAGCTATTGTCATCCCCAAAATATGACATTTAAGTTCACGAACTTGTTGGCAGCACTGTACAAACAACTCGGTAAGGTTTGCACAGTGCTACCAACATAAGCACAATGGCAAATTCACGAACTTAAATGTCAGATTTTGGGGATGACAACAGCTCTGATGGCCATCCCAGAAAAAGGGTTCCACAATTGCTGTGAAGGGTGGACTAGGCACTGGTGTTGGTGCATAGCTTCCCAAGGGGAGGACTTCAAAGGTGGCCGTAGTGATACTCAGCAGTGAGGTATGTAACACTTTTTCTAGGATGAGTTTGTGAAATTAATTGTCCAACCTCGTATCGTGACTGAATAGTGAATATGCAAAAAACAATAGCTGTTAGGAACTGAACCCAGGTACAGGATCATAAATGCTATAATCCTTCAATATAGAGTAAGGTTGAAGTTTAATAGTAAATCAATGGGATTTAGTTATCAAAATTGTATTTCTGGCATCTCATTAAATCTGGAATTGAAATGTATAGAACAAAATAAGATAACTGTATTCTTCTTAAGCTCCTAGGCTTCAACCTAAAAAAAAAAAAAAAAAAATAAGAAAAGAAAAGCTGGCATTCCCGGGTGGTGTAGTGGCCAGGCTTTGGCACTCTCACCGCTGCGGCCTGGGTTCAATCCCTGCTCAGGGAACCAACCAAAAAAATGTAAAAAAAAGAAAAGCTATAAACAGTTACTGTATTTTGAGCTAACTTGATTGCTGAACTAAATATGTAGCATATGCTTAGAATAATCTTGCTTTACTATCTCAAATGTCAAGAAAAGCTTCTGCTTGGATAAATTCTAGTACAACAGTGCAGGATTGATATTGCAAGGCAAGCTAATTTGCAGCAGCATGGCTGCACACATGTCTTTCTGACATCCCTCCGGAAGCTCAAAGTAGCCAAAGAGTAGTTGTACCTGTAGTTAAAATTTATCAGGACACGTGTGTGTGAACTCCTGTGGGAGACCTCAACCACATTCAAAGATATGGCTTTGGTAATATTTGTGAGCAACTCTTTAAACTGCAATAAAGAAGTACTTTCCCATTGATACATAATAGTGTATTTTTAAAATATGCATTATTTTAATGATTTCTTATGGTATAAAATTTCAAAAAATAATTTGAAAAAGGTTGAAATTAAAAACTTGCCCATGATTCAGAAATCCAGATAATAACCCACTAAATTATTTGGTTTATTGACAGCCTTCAAATCTTATTGATATATGCATACTGAGATATATGTACTTATATTAAAATACATGTACATATTTAAAATGTAAGTTTTAAACATGGCTTACACTTTACATAATGCTTAATGTACTCTTTTTACCCCACTGACTAATATTCCATAAATAAGGGGTATACCATTAAATATTACTAAAATACATTATTTTAATTACTGTATGATAATTTGTATAAATAATTGAACCAATTTTTTTATTATTGGAAATTCAGTCACTATTTTGTATCTTGTTTTTACATTAAAGTAACACTGCAAAAAATAAGTATCAAATATATGTGTATGCACATATACGGAGTTGTGGTTATCACTGATATTATATTTATGATAAATTCCTATATAAAAACTGCCAGATCTAAGGACCTACATATAGAAAATACATATGGGAGGGCTGTCCAGAAAGTATCCAGCCATGTAATTTGAAAAGTAGATGCATTTAATGGCTGGATTTTTTCCAGACAGCTGTCTTTGTATGTATAGACTACATATATATGGTATTTGATAACCATTAGTCCAAGTACAAATATATTTCTACTCACATAGTAGTTCTTAATATGTTTCAGGAGATATATTTTGGAAATAGAAATGTAGAGATTGGTATTTGGTTAACATCTTATTTTTATTATTTCTTTTTGTTGTGACAAGACCTTATTTCCTTAGGCCTCTGTGGAATTCTTTTCTGTGTGTTATCTCTAATCCCTCTAACTGAAAGACCCCGGCTGTAATTCCATGCTAGTTAATGGAGAGCTCCATCCTGTGGCCACTCCTTAAGCAATTGAATCCTCCACAACCAGACACAACACAGCTCTCACATCTAATTAGTTCTGAAAGCCTATTGATTATTCCCTGCAAAGCTCCCTCACATCTGCTGCCTCATTTCCAGTCCCAGTATCTCCACACTAATTCTGTCCTTATCATCCACCTCTGAACCACTATAATAATTCCCTAACTCTTTTAACTCTCCAACACGGCCCCATCAAATAAACTGCAACAATGAACACTCAGTGTCTCTCAATGTAATGCCCTGCAAGATCGTTCCTCTCTAGTTGTTTGGGTTTACTCAATAACCCTGAAATCACCTTGAGCGTTCTGATCTCTAAAACTTTTCCCCAGCTACTTTTTCAGCCCAGAATGCACCTCTCCTCCTTTTCTTTTCTCTCCATTTTCCAATCCCCACTTTGAGAAACCCATATGCAATTTGAGCCTCAAATCAGAGTTTCTTCCATCCCTTCCCAAGCTGAAAGGGCTCTCCTCTCTGAATTTCTGTTGCAATTATTTTTGTAGGTTCTGCAATTTCCTTGGTCTTTCTATCTCCTTGCTTCATCATTTGTAAAATGGGTATATTGGCTGTCATGTACCTCACAAAATTAATGTGAAGATTACTTGACAGCCTAGAGATACTTGGAAGCATGTCTGAACATTGTAAGTGCTCAATAAACTTATTTTTGCTATTGTTATGAAGTGGATGATAATTATAATAATGTGTATTGAGTCATATTGTTAATTATATTCTCTATTGACCTGTATCACTTCTCCCCAAGTAGGAGAACATTTCCTACAGAATAGAGACAGTGTCATCCTATTTTGCTTCTAATAGAATGTCTTACACTGAGTAAATGCCTAATTACTACTTATTGATTGAAGAATTTCTTCAAGCACCATTGGGCTGAGTAATGGTACTGGTGCAGGATTTCCTTTATAGGACTTGCAGCACTTAAGGAATACTGGGCAACTTCCAAAAAAAATAAAAATAAACACAAGTATGTCTGGATGAATCTGACCAGATTTTCATTGTAAGAACACCTGTCAGGCTCATTATAAAATAATTTTGATTAAGACATATAAAATAGTAAAAAAAAAAAAAAAAGGCCTTCTTTTAGTCAGTTCAGGTTACTATGAGAAAATTGACTATGGCAAATTGTTATTAAGCCAACACTATACGATACTCAAGTAAATGTCTCTTGAATTTTCAATGATATTCTCTCCAAGTGTTAACATAGAAACTCACTCCAAAATTTGTAAAGTGTTTTTCATTTCCAATGGATTTTTTCTTTGTTTTATATATGCACCTGTTTTCAATTCCTACATATGTATTTCCCCAGAAAAACTAGATGAAGAATTGGCATCTGCAAAAATCTGGTGTTTTCACAGTTACATTCATTCAAATGCAATGGGTTTAATCTATTCTAAAAAATAGACATAAAGCAATAAAGAAAAAAATATTTTTAAAAATGTTTACTATCAGATCATGCTCTCTTTCTAATACCAAAGAAAGATAAGATTATTTTATTTTGCTCTTTGCCTTGATAAATATCTTTTCATCATTTTATAAAAATTAATCAGATTACCTAATTACATTGATTACTTTCCCTAATGTCCACTAGTACTTTTCCATTAACTTGCCCCAATGTTTAAAAATTCTTCTGCCCTTAGTTTAAGCAGATTTGAGTTCAGTCTCTCTTCCCTATTGTAAGAGTTTTAAACAAAGTCTTCCTAGCCATGTTTAAGAAGTGTCTGGTACAATTTCTGTTTGACAGTTCTTTCATCTAGGAAACCTCTTCAAGGGAAGCTTATTTTGGTAGACAGGAAAGGGCTTAGAAGACCAAACCCAAAACTTATTTACACAGAAAAGACCAATAATATCATAACCTGAAAAGTTTAAGTTTATAGTATTTCCCATAAGTGAACTTGATGACTGGGTTAAAGGTAGGAAAAAAATTTGAAACATTAGTTATAGTGAATTAAAAAAATCTGTGTTTTCTTCACACATTACACTAGAATATGAGTGAATTTTGATCCTTCTGCTCAAATTATAGGGAAAGCAGGAAAGCCAACGTAACTCATGAAAGTCACCTTACTGTTAACAAGACAATCCAGGCACCTTTCCTTCCAGAGAATATTAGAGAAATCAAGCCACTTTGGAAACGAAGTGACAACAACTAAGCATTTAAAATGAAATATGAGCACTTGTGGATGTAAATAGTAAGGACTTTTTGGAAAAAAACATTAAGGCATATAAAATAAATAAATGAGCCTTATATAGTCATAATTAAACAACAGTGCCTTAAGATAAACAGAAGAGGATCAGTATGATGTAAGAGGAAGAATTTAGACCAGAAAACAACTCAGATTATTCCTTAGGCACTAGCTAAGTAATTTCTTCCCATTTTAAAACTAGTAAACTGGAAAAAAAATATATATATACACACACACACATGAACATACGTATATACATATATATGTATGTATGTATTTACATACTTTTTATTTTCAACATAAATCTAAAAACTTAATCTATTATGTATGTTATTCTCAAGACTCAATGCCCAAGAGTTCTGCAAAAGTCCAGGAATATGACTTAATGCCAAGGCACTGGGGAGACCATTTCAGTCACGGGCCTTAAATGTGCCCTGTCTACGTCCATGATACTCTATGGAAAGGTCATCATGGTCTCTTTGATGTGGGGATCTGTTGCTTTGACCCATCTTAGGACATAATGTATAGTTTTGCTAGAGCCCCCAGTACCTAATACCAAGCACATGCCATAAGCCATTTCTCTTGAGGTTGGATATCCTCCTTGGGACTTGGCCAGGGAGCAGCGCATACTCACACGTGCCTGTTGCTTTGTGGTCTGTGAGCTTCTGTCCACTCCCAAGTCTCTAGGAATTGTTATTTTTCTTTTCCCTCAGAAACCTTCATCTACTCCCCCTCTACTCTGTAACACCCAAATTCTCTGTTTTTAGAACAAGAACTGATACAGATGAGATTACTGGAGGGATGTCTGGGAAAAATCCAGCCATTGTCAATGTAACAAGAATGGTTTGACCTCATACTTCTTATAAGTCAATAAAATTATATATTTGAAGTGACTAGATACTAAAGTTGCAATACATAATGCTTTGTGAATTACATTTTTCTTAAAGTACATTAGCCTACACAAAGTAAATATTTGGTTAACTTCTTTGTACTGTCACAAATGTATGAAATGTATTTTATAATATTTATGAATGATATATATAATGAAAATTTTATACACATTTATACATTCCAATATGAAATTATAAATACATACATTATATTAATATACAGTAAATTATATATTATATTTACATATAGTATATAAAATATTTTTTTTTCATTTAAGACTAGTGTTATAATTATCCTTCACAGATTATTTGGATATTTGCCTCAAAACCCTAGGTTATGAATCCTTCCAAACATCACTGACTAGAGAAAACTAAACCTGGTAAGCAATATCTGTAGATTTTAGTGCCAAGAGTGGGGAAAAGTTATGCAGATCTTACCTCTCACTGAACACTGGCTTAGTAAAGTGTCTTTCTCTCTGTGTTTTGTGTGCACTCTGCTTTCTCAACACATGGTGGATGACTCAGAAAAATATTTTGATTAAAGTTCACACAAGTCTATCCATTTTGAATACACATTAGAAGATAACCTCTCACTAGTAAGTCAATCAAATTAAATAGGTTACTAAATAATTAGTGTATATGAGGATGCCTCTTATCCTATATGGCCTTCAGTTCGTGTTTATTTAATCCAGGTGTGAATATAAGAAGGGAAGATTATAGCAAAGCTCGTCCTGGAGCACAGGCATTTTTGACTCTAACATAAATTTTATGCATAAAGACATCAAAATTCAGAGGGCTTGATGACTGTTTAAGTTCACATATTTAGGGTGAGAATTAGAGACTAGGATACGTAACGTCCAGTTGGACAAGCTTTCTATATGTCATTCTACTTCCCTAGACACTGGTGTCATAACAGGATCATACCATATTGATTCATAGATCATAATTTGCCATGAAATAGATCCAGAATACTTTTGGCCCTCAAATATAACAGAAAGATTGAATAAGCAATCCAAAACATTTCACAAGTTAAAATCCTATCGCGACGAATGTGTGTTCTCTCACTATTTCTTTCAGTGAAAACAGACAGGTGGTACATAGAAAGTGGAGAGCCAGGAACGTGGCTTATTGTGAGCTCTCAGTGCCAATCCCACTTCTGACAGTAGCTCATTAAAGATGTTGGGCAAGCTATTGTTCTCTGTGTGAGAATGTCCTTATTATATAAAGAGAATTCTGATCACAAACCTGGCTGAGAGCAGCATGACAGCTGCAACAATTGGCACGGGTGACATCTTCCTTTAGGAAGTGTTCTTCTCAGACACAACATCCTCCTTTCTTCCTTCTGTGACACTGTATCATTTTCATTTGGGTTATTCTCATCTGACCCTGACCTTTGACACTCCTGAAGAAATCTGTTCACTTCTCTGAATTCTTTTCTGCTCCTCCTTCCAATGTAAGCACTCACAAGATTTCTGCCCACAGCATTCTCCTCTTTTCTCTCTATCCACAGGCTTCTTTGGTTCAATTAATCTGTTATATCTATTCCAAGTCTGCATTTATCCTGAAAGTTTTTCTTTATATATGTTATGGGTTGAATTATGTCTCCCAAAAATTGTGTATGTTGGAGTCCTCGCTCTTTATTGGGGAAGAGAGTTTTTACAGATATAAATGACAAGATGAGGTCATACTGGCATAGGGTGGGCCACTAATTCAATGTAACTGTTATCTTTATTAAAAAGAGAAATGCAGATACTGACATAGGGCAAACACCCTGGAAAAGTGAAGGCAGAGATTAGAATAATGGTACTACAAGTCAAGGAATGCCAGACATGACCAGGAAACCACTGGAAGCTAGACAAGAGGCATGGGACAGATCGTTTCTCACAATCCTCAGAAAGAACCAACCCTACTCAGATCTTAATCTTTGACTTCTAGCCTTCAGAACTGTGAAACAACAAAGTTTTACTGTTTAAGCCACTAGGTTCATGGTATATTGTTACAGCAACCCTAGCAAACTCATACAGTAGCTCAAACACTAGTATGTAGCTGTGAAGTAAGAAAGATGTAAACTTTAATGTGCTAAGTCACTGAAATTTAAGGGTTTTATGGATGATAGAATCTAGCATTGTATCTTATAGCTAATACATTTTGTTTCTTTTCTTGCATTTCTATCTTTTACATTTTATCAGAGTGATCAGAAAATATTTTAGATCAAATACCCCAAAGCAAATTCAACAGCTAAACACTTACATGGTCACATACCTCCAATATTTATTCCTTTTTTCAATCAGCTGTAGTCTCTGAAATTGCTAATCACCTATTTTTGAATTTTAGGATTATCCTCTTAATCTCATCTTTCTATTCTTACAAATCTCTTACATATGTAATACTCATAGATATTCCCTTCTAAATGTTTTCACATGGATGCATTCTTTGATTTTATCACTCACTTTTAGATAAGTTAAATTTTAGGAAACAAATGAAGTTACTTCCTGTCTAGCCTTCTCATCTAAAAACTCACCTAATAGTTAAATCCCTGCCCCAGTAGTTTTCAAACTGCTACTTATAACCCAATTCTGAGTTTACAATAATGCTAGTGGATCACAAATGTCATTAAAACATGAGATAGGACAGGAGAAAATATAGGCAATAGAATGTCATAGTACAGGTAAAATTACATCCCTTATAAATGTGTATAAGCAGTTTTATGGATTATTTTTCTTAGATGTGTATAGTTTATACAGGCAAATGTGATGTAAATATATATTTTTAATTGTGGTTTTCAGTTAAAGAAAACTAAGCTTGGCTTTATATGCTATTGGTATACTAATAGTCTAAAGATGTTTATCATATGATTTCTCTTGTAGATTAGAAAGAAATATAACCTTCTATAGCACTGTTACAAATAAGATGAACTAATATATTCTATCATACAGCTTCTGTCCTCTAATATAGTTGAATTGTTTGCTGTTTCCTTTATATATCTTTGTTTTTACCTCCAAACATTTAGTCTGGCTTTTCCTTTGGGCTGAAATTAATCTGTATGAATCCACTTCTATACCATGATCTAAAGCTTTCCTGGCATTCAGAAGCCTGTCCACATGCTATAATATTCATGCAGTTTCCCTGATATCCTGAAACAAATGTCCTGTGTGTCATTTAACTTCATGAGAACATTTTGGACCCCTAACCTAACATTTCTCACATTCTGTCTCGTATTACCACCTTCTACACACTACCCTGCTCATGTACACTTCAGTATTAGAAAAAAGACCTTACTCCAACATAAAGGTGTTCCTGAAGTGATTTCTCAATAATAGTCTTATGCATAAATACCAACAAATAATATAGTTTGCTAAATATTAATGGATGGGTACATGAATGCCTGAGTCAATGTGAAGCTGTCCTGCGTCTGGATTCATTGAGAAATACAGTTAAAAATTTTTAAAAATTATAATATATAAGGCAGAAAATATAATTCAGTACTTCAGTAGGTGTAGTAATTTCACAACTTATTTTTTAAAAGCCCATTGCTAATACCCAGATATGGCCTCAAGTACTAATATGTATGCAAGTGATTGACCCACTCAGGTTCTGAGTGGCTGCTGCTTGAGGATCAGGGATGCCCTGGGTGATACCAGAACAACCTTGAATTTCCTGGAAGACCAACAAGAATGAACCCACTCCCTTTAAACACTATTTCTCAGGATAACATGTTTTTGAAAGCTATCTTCCCTGGATATAGTGATCTGGTAACTGCCTACCGTATTACAAATTACTGCGTTAAAAGAGGCTCTGTGAGTTTCTTGGGGCAAATTCCCATATGAATAAGATAAATTTTCTCAAAAGAACCTAAAGTAATTTGTAGAAAGCAAGTATGAACATACACAAAATAATAAATTTCAGGAACAGGCAATGAATGTGAACGTGATTAATGTGGTGATGAATAGTTTTCAAGTTTTAAACTTAAGACCTTAGTTAAGAGCAGACAAGTATGAGCCTCAGTGAAGAGTAAAGTAGAGATGGTGAAGTGTGGCGAGACCAGACATCAAGTGCCTCAAAGAAAGACTAGCCCTCCTTACATCTGACTTGAACTTTGGTGTACCTAATTACTCCACATTCACAAACTGATTAACTCCTTGTTAAAAATTTTGTTTGACTCCCATACTATGGAATGTGTGAGACCATATTAAATCTGCAGGTGCTGATATGGTCCAAAGCTATGTCCTGACTTAATTTCTGAGAGCTGAATAAAAACTTAATGTCTTTGAAACATTGAGATTCCTTTTGAATTGGCAGTACATTTCTGTGAAATAGTCACAGCTTACAATAAATACAGGCATTCTCTGTTACAGAAGCTAATTATTTTTGGCATACATTCAGAAAGTGAGTGCAAATGGTGTTTCTCATGTCCAATTCAAGAACTCAAGAGTCTTAGTGCTAATTGGATGGGAGAGTAATTAAACTAATATAGGTAATAAAGTTTAAAATATTCATCTTCATCATCCAAAAAATAATTATATTATTGGCGATTCTTCAGTATTCAAGGACCTGTTGATATTTATGATCTATACAGTATAAAGATTGTGCTTTAATGACAAAAATTAGACTGGTTAAAAATATATCATTTTGAGTCAACCAAGAAAAATAACATTTTAGGCAAATCTACTCAAACATGTATTTTAACAATCCATGACCTGCACCTAATACCTTACAATAACAAAAGCCAGGCTAAAGATATTTTAATATAACATTAAAAAAATTAGGTAAGGGAAAATAATGATACTAATTATAATAATATTTAAAGTTAAATGAAAGACTAATCTATATGATGATAAGGCAGAAGACATAGAAGTATATACTAATGAACACAGATAAAACCACTCATAATATTGTGATTTAAATGAAATTAAATGAAAGCTTCCTGGGATTGATACCTGAGGTATGGTTATGGAGGTAATAATTAGACCTGTATCTAAAGCACTACCTATTTTTTAAGATGTATGTTATGTACTCTATATTTTCACTGAATATTATATGAGAGGCCAACATTTATATTTTCTAATAAGCCAATTTTGGTATATAAAATTACTATTTTATAATTTTATCAGAATAAAGGTCTATATAAAATTAACTCAGTAGTTTCCTGAATAATAAAAACAACTAGCATTTTTGAGGGTGGTGTGTGCCAAGCTTATTTCCAAGCATCCTATAAGCATTCATATACTTAATTTTATTACAGTTTTATGAAATAGATAACATGCTCTTACAAGATGCAGGCTGAGGGCTCTGATCTTGGAGATGATGACGTTACCATCATTCCGAAATACCTGTAGGTTTTGGGCTCACTCTTAGTTAATACACGATGCTTCAGTCCCGTTAAATGACAAACACAGTCTTGACTAAGACATTTGCAAGTCTGATATAAGATTTTTCAATAGCGAAAATTTGATTTAATACCTTTTTAATTTCCTTTTTCCTCTCTTAACCCTACTTTCACCTGGCTCCTTACCAAAACCAAAACCAAAACCAAAACAAACAAACAAAAAACAAATTTGTCTTTTTCTCTAATTGACATTTTTTTAACCACTTCTGATTGGGACCAGGAGTGAGGGTGAGAGGTATGATGGGTAAGGTGAGAGGCAAGATGTAAGAGGTAAAATTTGGGGGAGGTCTTACTTGAACTGGTTACAGTATAAGCTACCTTTACACTCCTGTGCTTGCCTGGTGACTTTCTTGTAGGTTCTTTAGAGAATAGTTTGCTGGGGACCTCCAACCTACAGATCCTTTGGCCTGGGGGTATGAATGAATCCCTTTTGAGTAGGAACTTTCAGCTTCTTCATTATCCTCTTGTATCTGGTGTTCACAAACTTTTTGCTATTACAATTCTTCTACTCTTCTAGGTGACCTAATTAAGTAAGTCCTAATTGTAACCATGCTTGTTCTTTCCCATGCATACCCATACCTAGTACACAGGAAAGATGGACACATCCTTTGCCTTGAAAAAGGGTGAATCTGAATTACAAACCCATGTCAATATGATAGCCATATCCAGACTGACCCCAAAAGAGCTTCTCTCTTCATTTCAAAGTAGTGGATTAGTCCATCTTTTATTCTCCGGATCTAAATGGAAGTCAGATTGTGTTTTACAAACAGAAACATAATTCGTAGATCTGAGTGGTCCTTCCTACATTGCCAACCTGAGGAAAAAGAGCTGGAGCCCTTGCTTCTTAGGAAATAACATCCCAGAGATCTCTCTCCAAAATTTTTTCCAAGTTCTTTCTCATCTCATTACTCTGATCCATTTTTGCAACTTAGATCTTATAGGGAAGGCCTATAAATAACAAACCCATTTTTGATATTTCCTTTGTAAATTCTACATGTAAAGATTTTCCCACCCTCACTTTGCTGACAGATGTCTATTGTATTTTTATTTCAAAGGTCTTGTCTAACCTCCTGTGCATGTGTGTGTGTGTGTGTGTGTATGTTTGTGTGTATATATCATAATTTATTACGTGTCACATATGTAGAGATATTTTATGTATAATATTGTACTTCCTCAGAATAATGTTTTACTACAAAAATGGCATTAGAAATGTTAGGCTATGCATCATTCTTAAGTGAGTACAGTATAGGTTGTCTGATTTCTAGCTTACCTTTGCTCCTTCCTTAGTAAACCAGTGCAATGTAACTCCTTAGTGAGCATCTTGTTTGTTAGATAGAAGTTCCTGCTAGAGAAACTACCTTAGTTTCTTTTGTGTTGTTGAAGGTGCATTTTTACATACATTTTAGTATTTGTTTTTGTGGTGTTTTGAGAGGTTTTTGTGGTGTTTCATTGGGTTGATGTTATTTTATTACATGAATAAAAGACGTGGTTCTATTTCTTTTTCTAAATTAATAGATCATAAAATTATTTTTGTATTAATACTTAATTACTTTATTCTTTAAAAGGAAATGTTGCAAGAACTCATGAACTCATATTTGAGTGACAATCCCAGGTTTATAAAAATTAGATGGGCAACTCCTGGCATAATCAATCAATAAATTAGACTATCAACTCAGGTTAGTTTCACTAACTACTGCCATACTTATAATCATTAAATAGTTTAAAGCTATTTTTGTCATTCTTACTCATACTTTGGTTATTTTATGCCTATAATAGACTACTAGTAAAACCAGGAGACACAAAACACACTGATTTAGAAATATGAAAAGATAATGAGGAACACTAAAACTGGTAATTATGCTAAAACACTTAGATTTCCACCAGATGTATAAAATGCATTCTGCTGATAAAACTTCTTTGACAATACATCAAAATGCCCCTAGTAATTGAAAACTAATGTAAAGGTGATAAAATACATTTTTACATTTCATTCATTGGAACCTAAAAACCTTTATTTCACCAAAGCTATATTCCCATAAATACTAATAAACAGCACCCAGGAATCTTCTCTCCTAGGTTATTATTTGGAACAGAAACTGCATAATTTAAAAAAATAACTTATTCAGTATTTTCAGAGTATGAAATGTAAGATTCTAAAAGCTAATGTCTATTTCTGTCACTGTTTTTTTAGATGAAGAAAGTTCTCATTTTAAGGTTTAGGTTTGTGTTTTTTTTTCTGCTTCAATCTTTCTAACAGGCCAAACTTCCAATGTAGGTCAGTCAATTTTAATACTGGTTTCCCAGCACAAGTCAGTCAGAGCTAACTAGAGGTTATTGCTTCCTTTGTGACTATTAACTAGTTACTAGGAGAAATGACTTGGTCAGATATGCCACGTTTCTTAGCCTAAAATAATCTAATAGCATCCAAAATCTAATTCCTATTATTGCTTATAATTGATGTACAAGCCATGCTCTCAATATTCTAAGATATAAATATAAAATTATTGGAGAAAGATATGGATTTATAATACTAAATATTTCAAAGTTAAATTCTAAATAATAAAAACTTAAATTAGTGATTAAAATCACAGCTCCTAATTTAGTAAATGGGTTTCTACAGAAATAGACATATGTATATAGTTTACAAGTAGGAAGTTTCCTCCATTCTGCATTTCAAGAAAGTAGTGCATATAAAGAAAAAGTTAAAGTTCTATAATTGTAGCTCATCTATGAAAATAAAATTATATAATTAATTCAACTCCTAAAACAAATTGTGCTTAGTATCCCTGAGATTAAAAGAAAAAAAAAGGTTTTCCATTAACTAAAGGTATATTGCAACTGAAACCTAAGGCATAAACATTATAACTGCAAAAGTAAAGTATCATGTTATTTCCTTTTTATATTGTAACTTAGTTAATAAGGAAGAGCAATGCATTTTGAAAGTGTTGTATTATTTTGGAAATATTTACATTTATCTGATGTATATTAACATAATGAGTCTTACTGTCATTCATGTATGCAAATAGAAGGAGATGCTTTTATAAGACTATACTTTAGACATAGTATACAGTAGTTTATATATAACATCTCATTTAAATAAAAGCATAATTTCACATTTTGATTTATTTTTACAGCCTTTTGTAACAGAAGCCACATGGTAGTTCAAAATCTTAATAAAAGGCATCTGTATGTACTAAGACTAATATCTGAGGAAATGTTAATGTAAATTCAAGTCCCCTGTGTACCAGAGAATAATTTGTAATGTACAAATTAAAATTCCATCTTTAAAAGAAAAATAATATAGATTTTTAGAAAGTCATGTAATTACTCAGCTAAGAGTAAATACCAGTTTCTGGTTCTGGAATAAAAACTTTCATCAATCAATTGTTTAGGTTAAACTTAAAAATTATCAGATTTTATTTTTTTATTTCCCACCCTTAAGGAATTAAGCAAAGTATTCTGAATTAAAAGTATTATGTTAACTGGTCGGTCGTTCCACATATTTATTAAAACTCCCCTTATACAGGACATTGTAAAGGTTTAGTATTTTTATTTAAGTTGTCATAATGCAGTGAAGAAATAGACATGTATAAATTAATGAAATACGATCAGTCTACAATAAAATGCAAAGCATATTTGAAGAATAACAGAGTTTACCAGAATAAGGTTAAAGGAGGGATGGAATAAAATTTAGGAAGGAGAATATGAGTAGAGACTTCACAAGATTACCAAGAACTTTTTATGTTATTAAGAGATTGTAGAAAGGAGAGGGAGGACAAGAGAGAAAAAGAAGATGTGGCACAAAAGACCAGCTGTAGTTGGGAATGTGCATGGAATGCAAGTGAGGTTAATTCAGATTTTTGTCAAGTAAATAATAGAAATCCATCAACACATTTTGACTAAGGATAGTTACATATTCAAATTTGATGTGATGCAATCAAACATGATTGGCACATGTAAAATCAGAACATGAAAACCACCTAAAGGGCAACTACAGTAATTAATGAAAGGATTTATGGGTATCTCAACTAGGGCTATGACAGATAGGCTAGAGTGGAGAGAAAGGGATATGATTAATATTCTAGAATTTGAGGAGCTGTCTGGAGAGGAGAAAACTCATAAATGAGAGACACACCTGGTTTTGAATAACCAACTGTGAGCCTATATTTTTTAGCCTAGACAAGTTATTAAGTGAGCTAGTATCTCCCTCTCCCCCTCCTCTTTCCTCTCCCTCACCTCCCCGTGGTCTCTTAATGTATTATTAAAGATTGCTGTGGAAGGATCCTATCAGTGTTCTGTCATTTTCAGTGTTGAATTCATACATCTACCATCATATTTCTTCCTAGGCATTTGATGTCTTCTGATATGATTGTAAATGATCGTGTCAAAACTCAACTGAATTCTGTATAATAAAATTGCATCCAGCAAATTTGTTAAATTCAAAAGCTAATTTTAATAGTTTATGGGTAGATCCTTTGGGGTTTTCTACGTATACAGTTTTATCATCTTTAAATCATAACTTTTTTCATTTTCAGGCTTTATGCCATGTTTTTCTATTTTGTTCCCTAGAAAAATGATGAGAAACTTCAGTAAAAAATAATAGGTCCGTGATCTTCTTCTCACCTAAACTGTTTGGGTTATGTCATCTTCTCCAGAGAGCATAACTTTTGCCCACTGATACACCAAAAGGTTGGGTTTACTACTTCACTGTTGTAACACTATGCCTATTCTTACCATAGCATAGCTCATAGTATTTTAATTGCCCCATTTTACCTCTACTGATCCCCTCAGAGTAAATGGTGCTTAACAACAAATGCCCTTCCATATTTATAATTAAATTTTCCATGTTCAGAATAGTTCTTGATACAAAATAAGTGCCTAGAAACTTCTAGTGAAAGAATGAATGTTGACCATAGAACAGTTTTTTTTTAACATAGATGTGATAGGTTACAAAAGAAGGTCACAAATTCTCCATAGCCTCTTTCTTTGAGTTTTGTAGTCCTTAGCAAGAGACGGAGTGGAGTCTGTTTCTCAATCCCTTCCATCTGGGTTTGGTCCAGTTACTTGCTTTGCCTAAGGCAACATTAGGAAACAGGATGTAAGCAGAAGCTTGATAAGCTCTTAGGCATTGGGGCATTTTCTTCCACCATTGATCAAGGTCCCCATGTGTCCAGTTTTTGAAGGATAGTAAACTAAAGACCTAGTATAAACAGAAAGCTTCCTAAAGTACTCTTCTACCTGATTTTTCCTCTTTTCAACAAGCTAGAGCCAAAGAGCAGGGACAAGAAGTCCTAAATTTAGCAAATAAGAATCTTTATTCATGGATTGTATGAATTTGAACCAAGTGAGCCAAGGAATACATACAGACACGGTTATAATCTATTCTTTCCAATGGTGCAACCTAAGTGACGTACTTGAGTTTTCCTCTTAAGATCTTTCTACGCTGCCTGATTCCAAAGCTTGGTCCTTTAGTTACTGATGTTTCAGTTAGAAATTTGGCATGCTTTCCCTAATTTGGGATTGCCATACACTTCCAGGTTTCCCATGAACATAAGATAGGCAACCAGAAAACAGAGCTTGCTTCAGATCATCTTGGGTACTGTCAGTAGGTACTGGACAGTGAGAAGCCCCCAGCAGAAAGAGGCTGAAGTTCCCTTCTTGTGTCCAGAAGTTAAGGAAGTTACAGATTCCTTGAAGAAATCAAATAGTTGATGCAAGAGAAGAAATAGCTTTCAGGATCTGTAAGGCTTAGAGACTAGAAATTACCCTCTAAGTCAAAACATTAGCCGGTTCAATCACCATCTTCTTCCAACTTTTTCTACCTTTTTGAGGAGTAAAGAAATAGCCACATGGCAATGGATGTGAACTGGGAGAAGGGACTGTTCAGAAGGACAGGGCCCCAGGCAACTTGCCAAGCTGAAGTACATCTGAACTACAAGAATATAGAAGAATTAACTCTGGGCCAAATTTAAAGTTTTGATTCTTAAATTGGATGGATAGTCTAATTCCTGAATTGAGTACAGAATGTAATCACCTTAAATATCATTTTGCGTATGCTTAATATCTTCATTTCATATGAACAGGTGGCAAAATTTAGAAAAATAAAAAGAACAGATAATTATTTTGAAAAACTATAGAGAAACTGCATTAACACTGAATTAACAAAACAACTTTATTGCACACAAAAGAGGCATAACCATTTTAACATTAGAAATACTATACAAGTTACCACCTAGGCACGCTTTGAAAGAAATACAGACATTTAGTGTAGTCACAGACACTGAAAGGAAGTATACTATTCTATGAATGAGTCTTTAATCCAATAGAAGCTTAATATAACAAATATAATTTGGAAACTCAAAAGAAGTATTACATCTTAACAAAACTATATAAAGACTTAAGTTTTATAATATATTTAAAAGAACACAAGGGAGACACTATTATTCTCTTTTGAAGGTGATGGGGGAGTACTTTGTTTCCAGTAAGATCCTAGGTAGTTTTAATGGAGCCAGACATGGTATCATCTTTACCAGCAAATTAAGAAATCTGGTTACGTGCCTAGATGTCCGTAATAGCCCAGTAAATATCCCATTTTCCTTCTGTCTTTGTTTTATAAACTCAGTAAGCTGCAGTGCTTTCATATACTTTTAATTTTTCTATAATGAGTAAATATAGTAACATTAAATTGAAATTTAGGTTAATTGAGTTATTTTGGGCCAGGGATGCTCTGTCCTGCCTGCTTTTACAGCCCAGTAGTTGGCACGATACATTGTAAAGAATAAGTACCAGTTTAGTGACTAATGATTAAACTCTAATTTTGGAATATCAAATTAATTTATAGATTTTATAGTAGACATTTTACTATTCCCTTAGTTAAAATATTCCATTCATATTGTACCTAAGTTAAAAAATACAACTGAAAATAAAAGAATTGTATCTACTTCAGCAAAAGCAGAAAGATCAAGCTAAGTTTAATTCTCAGGGAAGAGAAAGTTATATCACTTTGATTTTCTATGTAACTCTTACTACATGCAATTATCCATTACATATGAACATTTACAAATTATAATGTTCCATGCTGGGCCAACTTCCCTTTAATTTTAAAAATTTCTTTTAGCCCATTGTGGTGTCAAAATAGTACTACACTCCTATTTCTCTTTGACTATTTAGACCAGCTGAAATGTGATCGTGTATTTACACATCTGTCTTCCTTTCTAGAACATAGAAGTAGGGACATGTGTTCATGTTTATACACACAGTGCCTGTGATAATAGATTAAACACTAGTATATGTTGGCTTAATAAAGTTTTCTCATCCCCAATAAGAGGAAAACACTTTAGTATAGGATAATTTATCCAAACTTAGTTGTAAATGCACATGAAAAGCAGAAATGTAAGAGTCAGCATCACCTTACTGTTTTATTTTCACATTTTTCACTTTGCTCTTGATTACTGTGATACTGGTATTCACAGCTCATGGCCCCTAGCATAAGCTGGTGAGGAGTAGCTGTGATGAGGCAATTTCCTACTTTAAAATTAATAGTAAACTATATATTGATGAACATTACTAGGTTACAAGTTTTATTTTATTTTGAAAAAACATACATTTGTAGTTGGGTTTTTACTTGAGTAACAAGAAAGCTTATAGTAAAAAAGACTGTCCACCAAGTTTCATCTTAAACATTTTCCATCAAGTGTCTCTGCTGCTCAAGAAAATTTCAGTCTCTCTTTCATTTAGACATATTCTTGTGACCTGCTAGGGTAAGGAGGGAAAAACCATTAAATGCAAGTGTCTGACTTTTTCACCACTGTGTTGCGTAGGGACACTTTAAAACAACTCCCTAATATGTCTCAGTTAGACATTTACAACACGTGCACAGTAAAAACATTCAATTTTGATTTCATTTTCCCTAAAGTAAAACTAAACTCCTAGAGAAAAAATATATTTAGATGCCATACAACTGTGTAAGTGTGGCCATTACTTAAGCTGCATAGATTTAGAAAGCAAATTCAGGACATTCCATAGGCTTCTGATTCTGATGCTTAGCAAAATCTAGGACAGGGATTGTTCCAGAACAAGTACACCGTAGAATAAGCGCCTACAGGTTTGCTTTCAATCAGGCCCTTTAATAAGTAAACTCAAGGAAAGTTTTTATATAAGTCTCACTAAAAGTTGTTTATCCATTGTAACTAAATTTGTCTGACTTATATATGAGTTATAGGAATAGAAGTCATGAATAAATCAAACTCACTCTGAAATCAGTCAATGTAAAAATCAAATAACCTCAGTGGACAAATCAACTTTAATTTTCTTCTGGGAAGGTACACCAAACGTTTTATTACAATAAGGGTGACAAAAATGAGATGTTTTTGCAGAAGGATTAACACTATTTCAAGCAATTACTTGTAGCTCAAGAAAGCAGTTGCTACATTATATTTGATAGTGCTAGGCTAATTGTGCAAGTAGTCATTTAATTCGTAGAAAAGTACAGAAAGAAGAGAGGTAGAAGAAATAGAAGAAATGGAATGACTGTTCTAAATATTTACAAACATTAACTCACATAATTTAATTATTTAACAACCCTGTAAGATAGATATTATAATACACTATTTTAAGAGAAAATAAATTTGAATCAAAAGTTCAACAACTTAAGGTCATGTAGCTTCTAACTGATAGAAATTACTTCTAAAGGCTGTCTTTTTTCCATACATACTTAACTTACCAAAGTCTGTGAAACATAACATAAAGATACATAAATTATGTCATCAAAATGTAGTTTTTCTTAAAAAAAATCAGGGTATAATAATTGTGTACATAAATATCCATTGAACTATGGTAGTTCAAGGAGGAAGAATGTTACTTCTTGTAAGGCAGGTCACATTTCTCCAGAAGTGGATTTTATACTCGGAGAAGGACTCAGGGGCTGGGAAATGAAATTCTAGCCACACAGGAGACATGGAAGCAAGAACAATAAGGTGGAAACAGCAGAATGCTAAAGTGATAAAAAGTAGCCAATTTTGCCCATGCAAGGTATAATACTGAAAAGCATGTTGGGGTCAGAGGACAGAGGGTAGCTTGGACTTGAGTTTAAGGGGATGCTAACACAGTCAGTTTTGAGCTTTGAGAGGTCTAATGTAGCACGTAGAACTGGATCCCAAGCAGAGGCATGCTGAGTGCTTGAAGTACTACCTTGCTCCAAATAAGATTGCAATCAAGCTTGATTCCTACTCTGCTTGCAGACCCCATCTTGGTTTCTTAATGGCCTAAAAGTACCTGCCTCTTTTTCTTTGAAGGAAGAGTTACAGCCTAGAATTTTCCTGTATCCAGATGGGCCTAGCAAGACCATCTCTGAACAGCTAGCTGCTCATCAGCCTGAAGTAACATCATTCAGCCCAACCTGAAGATGCAGCCCCTGTGCCAGGTATGTCACAGCTAGCTCTTAGTCTTCTTACCTTTGCAAAATGAGCATGACATGTATGGATACAATTTGAAACTGCGAAGTACCATGCAAGTGAAAGAAGCTGCAATCTTCCCCTATGCAGAAATAAAAAGTAAGTAAGGCCTCTCTAAGAATTTTCTCCTTAACTCAAACCCTCTAACTAAATTGTGATGAAGAGATGAGACTCAAACTTGCACTGTGTTTTGAGCACTGCAGTCCTTTCTCACTGAACCAATCATGTGTTTATTCTAATTTAAATTTTTGATAACAAGGTAAGCTCAGGAAGTGGTCTTTATGAGGAAAAAATATGTGTAGTACTGAACAAAATTTAATATTATGTAAATAACTAGAAGCTTCTTAAAAATATATACTTACTGGTTATAAAGTATAAAAATCTGACTATGTAGTCCTTGCTGACAGATGTCATCCCAATAAGTCTAACAATAAAAATGAATTTAAAAAAAAGTATAAAAATCTGAGTATATACTAGGACAGTAGGGAAAACTGGTTATTATAATAATTTATATATGTCAATTTTAGTAAAAAGTTTGAACATGGAAAATGCTTTATTCCCCAATTATACCCTGTAAGGAGGTGAAAGATTCCACTCCTGACCCCTAACTGATCCTTTTAGGAATCTTGTGAGTTATCAAGAGAAAGATAGGTTGATCATCAACAGAGTCTGGGGGTTTAAAGTGCGTCCAAGAGTGTTTTGATGTTCCATGTCAGGAGGAAAATACAAGGCCCAGCAGAAGTAATGCCCTTTTTTTATGAGCTGGTATTCTATACCATATCTTTTATTACAAAATCATAAGCATCTAATTCTGTAACATAACAATTCACCAAGAACTGCTTTCTACTCCATAAAGCTTTATATTAGTTTTGTTCTCAATAGAATGCACATTTAGAATCTTTTTATAGATGTACAATGGTACTTTATGAAGAGGAAGTAAGCATGAATAGTTGTCAATTATTATATTCTGGGGAGACGCTAGCCTGCAAATAATTATTTTCACTTCGTTATTATGTATTTCATGCTCCTTAATTTGATAGGTAATAGACAGAGGCCATACAATCAAAGCACACGAATTCACAAACTCTGTTCTAATGAAAAACTTTATAGCAATACAGCTAGAAAGAGATGCAGATTATCACACAACAGGTCTGAATAACTGACTCTTTATCACAGACTATGTTAAATGTAAGCACATATTTCTTAAGTTTTATCTACATTTCCATGCATTACATTACATTTTTCCAGTCTGTCCCTTCGCTGCATGTTTTTTCCATCTAAATATTCATTGATTCTAGAAAGTAAAAGTACCAGGATTAATTCCTATGATTCTACATTTAAATTTGTTATTTCCCCATGTACAACTTGTGATAAAATAGCGTAGGTGACTAACTTCCTCTATGCCAAGCACTGTCTAAGTCCTTATTTGGAATAATTTAATTCTTATAATAATCTTGTGAGAGATACAATTCAATTAGCATTTTACAGATGAAAAAACTGAGATGAAGAGAGATTAAATGATGCAGGGAACTTGTTGAGCCAGACATACTGGCATTAGAGTCTGAGCTATTTGCCGCTACATGATGCTGCTTATGTTTATATTTCTATGGAAATCAAGCAACTCTTTTCAAAATTATTATTGAAAATAAAATGCAAATTGTTAAACCCATTTTTTAAAATGGGGTTCTTTTTCCCTACATTGTTGCTGGGCTGATGCTGGGCTCTCCTAATGGCGCAGTGCTGCCTGCACAAAACTCTGGAAGCCAAATTCAGCCAAGACATAAATCCTGGTTTCCCCTCCTTTTGGCTGTGTGAATTAGATTATTTTTCAGCCTCTAAGCCTCAGTTTTCACCTCTGTAAACTGGGAATAGCAACTCACTGAACCTACTTCTTGAGGTTGCTGCAATGAGTTCAAGAGACAAAACATTTGCCCATAAGGCTAGTGTGTTATAAAAAGGTTAGCCATTATCATATGTAAATAACTGTAACCAGGCTTTAGGAAACAATGGGTCAGCTTCGCATTTATGAGACTGTGTGTTTTCACTTACCTGTTAATGTTAGTTCACCCTAATTGCAATAAGCAATAAATAAATAAATAATCGAGCACATTTAAATTAGGAGAATGGAATCCCCACGTACTTCTGTTAAAAATCTTTTTAAATTCCAGTATCTACTATTTTGATGCCTCCAGCTTAACTCTGGTAAATATATTAGTAATTCTGGTTAGGAGTGGTCACAGTGTAAACAGGGCCAGGTCATCAAAGCATTAATGTGTTGGTGATTGTGAGTGCAGCAGTGGCCAAAGCAGGGTACCTCTGTTTGATTAGTTTATCTCCTACATATTACATAGGGATATTATAAAAGCAAATGCAATTATTACAAATGCATTTATAAATCTGAAATGTTTAGTGAATAATGAATATAAATTTTATGCAAAAATACATCTTACACATAAAAAATCATATCTATAAAGGGAGTGCTTAAGCTTGCAAGTACTTAAAGATAAATTTCTTATATAAATATTCCTCTAGTGAAGTGCATATCTTTAAATATGATTTGATTAGTTCTAATAGAGATTTTCCTCATTTTCAAAGTTAATTCAAGAAACAAAAATCATCCTGCAATCCTGAATCTCATTTGGCCTTTTTTTTTCCACGAATCATGTTGCACTTTAATCATCAGAGAAGGCCTTTAGAGACTGCTGAACTAATAATTCCTTTTTTTTTTTTTTTTTTTTTTTTTTGCTGTGCTACCCAGTTGTAGGGACACTCTGGATTTTTTGGGAGGGCTGGTGGGTAGTTCCCTGGCTGGGAATCAAACCCAGGCCACAGCGTTGAGAGCGCCAAAGCCTGGCCATTACACCACCAGGGAACTCCCTGGATTTCTTTCTATCATGTTTATACTTTTGTTATCTATTTTTAATGCAGTTTATGTTATATACTTTCAATCTCTGGTTAATTCCAGGCCTTTTGTAGACTTACCTGTATGCTTCGTTTTTCATTCTTTGTTCTCCTTAGTTTCATAATCAAGTTTGTTTCTATAATAAAATGGATTACTTTCAGAAACATAGTCTATGGAAAGTCACCAACATGACTATATTAAGTTTAACTAACTTAAGTTAAAAATAGTCCTTATTCAGATAACATTTCTTGTAATTACATCTTTAAGTCTGCTTATCCTGGAATCAGAATCCTAATTACGACATTGAATAGACCCAGGCAAGATATCATTTCATACATAGCAATATCTAGAAAGGTGCTCTGATCTGAGAATTTATTAAGACAACAAAAACATTAATTGGAATGACTGAACTTACATTATGCAATAAGAATTATTTAAACTTTATAATATAGTTACCTTAGGCACAGTTATAGTAAATACAATGTACATACTTCATTAATGCTTCTTCCTTGGCAAAGAGTGGAAACCTTAAGCTGAGGGTGCATAGCTGTAGGGTAGATCATAGTGTAGCATAGCGGAGGTTGTTTAATATATGGATTAAGAATAGAAATTTGGAAATAAGTAAGTAAGAGAGATTTTTGCTGTCTCTGCTAGGAATTATCTGTGAACTTCTTGGGTATGTTACCATCTCCATCTCTCAGTTTCCTCATTTATAAGGTATAGATAAAAGCAATCTCTTCATAAAAATACAGTGAGCAATTGATCAGTTAATATAAGGATAGAAATTAATAGAGGTTTTGGATTAATCAGTGTTCAATACATTCCAAATACTATTACTTGGGATCTTGTCTATGCTGGTATGATCTGCATTTATCATCTTGCAGGTTTTTGCTGATTTTCTTATGACTGCCACAGTGATCTTTTAATTATACGCTGATACCCTTTCCATCTTTCCAATTAATTGCACTAGATTTCCAATCTCTGTCTGAAATTGCTAAAGTCCAGCTTTGAAGCAATCATCAGCTGATGTCTAAGAGCTTTTCTTCTCTCTAAAACGCTATGAAAAGAATTCTGCCTCCAGTTTTACTTTTGAAGTCAGTTTGGAGTCTCTATTGTGAGGCACAGGAGTTCCTGACACCTCTCATCAGTCTCTGTCAGAAATCACGTATCAGGACTTTCCTTTGTCATTTATCCTATGCGGTGGTGTTAGGAATGAGGAATGTTTCCTAGTTCTTATTTTTTGTTTTTGTTTTATTCCATGTGAATACAATTTAAAGAAAAAAACTTTCATAGCTGCACAGGTTCCATAAAATTTCTTATAAAACTCTATGAAGATTCTTGTTGTTGTTCTGGCTATAACCAATGTTACAGCTTTACTATTTTATAAAACCAGAAATGTCTTTAATAGAGCAATAATAGAACTATATTTTTTAATTCTTATCAATACCAAGCTTTTTCATTGCAATGACCATTAAAATATTTTCATGTTATTCAGATTTATTTTTTTTCCAAATATCCTAATGGACTGTATTTGAGCACAGTTTTCTTTCTTTTGAAGCATTAACTATGACAAAACCTCATTGTGTATTCTAATAACATTTTAGCTACTGTGCTAAAATCAAGTTGAAAATAATACCTATTAAATGAAATATTTTTACATAATTTAATTTTATTGACAAATAACAATGCCCCATCAAATAAGAAAAGAGAAAGTAGACTTCATTAATCATCATGTGAAGTTAAAATTCTGACTGAAACTTTTGAAGACTGAGACTTCCTAAATCATTTAACTAAGAAATTGAAAGTATAATAATTTTGTAGCATATCTGGTAAACATATAGAGGAATCTAAGAATAAAATATAAAAAAGGATGGAGCTTGAGACAAATTCAAGTAATTACTTAAATTTCATAATAATTTCTAACTGGAAATTTGATTCTACACATGAAAATTGCAACATAGACATGAATTTCTAATAATCATGGTAATAACTGACATATAATTTAAGCAAATCTCAATTATTAATTCAATGAAATTTTGGGGAAAGCATACATTAAACTCTTCTATGACAAACATTGGTAAATATTTATCAGCCTTAGCAATTTTTCAGTGGAAAATTAGAGAAAACTGAAGGGTTGAATTTGTAGTGCAGTGTTAATGTAACAACTTTTCTTGCAAGAAAAACATAATTCAAAAATATCATATGAACTTGTCTATTTTAGTAAACACAACATACTTTGGCCAAGAACTATCATAATAAATATCCATTTTTCTTCTGTGGTGCTGGTTATCATTATATTGAACATAGCCCGATCAAATACTATCTCCAGGAGACAGGCAAAGCTCACTTTACTGAGACAGTCTCTGATATTGAGTTTTTATTTCCATTTACCTCTTTCATATTGAACTAAAGTGAAGAATGTTCAGCACTGTGACCTCCTGGGCTCTGTGACACTTCTGTCTTTTTCAAAAATTAATTAGTGAATCAGAGGCTGAATCAGCCTTCTTCCAAGTAATTTTCTTGCTCTTCAGAAAGTTAACTTCTCCACTCTCATTATCAATGTCCTTTGCCTTGTCAGCAGCATTTAAAACATTATCCATTATTTCTGCATCACCAGCACAATGTCAGTGGGAGGGGGTAAGACCTGTTTCTGTGGAGCTGAGCCCAGTGGCAGGGTTAGTCAGAGTGGCAGAATCAGGGGTGTGAAACAACACAGCAGGGACACAATGGGACACTGGGTTGAGTTCTTAGGTGCTGATGTAACGAAGAGGTGGCGAGATGTCAGGAGAGTTGCAGCATGCAGTAAACGTCAAGATCCAAGATAGTGAAACGAGGCTATAAAATGTGTCTTTATGATAAAACAATGAGTATCTAGTAAATATGGAAGCCTCTTTAGAGATCAAGATTAGGGTCAGAACCTCAGTTCAGATTCACAGAAACAAACAAGGTAGGATCACAGGGACAGGTTACCTGTGGTGGGAAAAGAGTACCTGAGATCTTTTTATTCATCCTGTCTGCCGGGGATTCTCCTATATCTGAGTTCTCCTGACGGAAGCATCTGCCTTCACCAGTCCCCGTGTCCTTCTAACTGACACGCATCTGTTTTACGTCACATCACACTGCCTTCCAAAACAATATTTGTCACTGTTACACACTCTTCCTCTACACCTCACATTGTTTAACTGCTTTAGTTTTTTTTTCAAGATGTTCCAAAAGATGGAAATTGTTCCTTGGTATCATTATTCCCAGGTCATTCTAGAAATTTAGTAGCAATTGACAGTTCTTAGCTTTAAATTTTAAAACAAAAATTAGCACAAAAAAATTAAAAGATATAAACTGTATAAAGTAATGTTATAATTAATTAATACATAAGAATTGTCAAATTCCATCAGCATATAACAACAACAAAATCTAGACTGTGGTTGCCTTAAGCGGGGGAGAGGCATGAGACTTGAGAATAAACAGTGGTCTTTACAATATTTTTATGAAGAAAAATGTGTGAGACCAATATGAGAAAACAGTATTATTTTAATTTTTGTTGGCACATACATGGGTTTTGTTTTGCCTTCTTCACAGATTTCCTGAACTTAAATTAAACAAAGAGTGTGTGTGAGAAAGAATGAGAGAGAGAAAAAAAAACAGAGAGTGTGGGAGGATAATAACCACTTCCTCTGCCGATATATCTTTTTTCTTAAATTAATCAAATACTATATATCCTATCCCTGAACATTTGGTTTCAGTTTTCCATCTGTCCTGGCTCTTGTCATCTGCTCACTACTGATTTTGGCTTCATTCTGCCACACTTTTCACAGCTTACCTCAAAGTAGTCCTGTGAATTAGATAGAAAGGTGACTAGAAAACATACAAAACCACGCACCTAAGTATGGGTGCCCTCAGAAAAGAAGATGCAGAATTAGGCTAAGTCACCTTGCTCTTCCATACTAGACTAGCTGAGAAAAGGAGAGTAAGGACATGATAAAGAGTCCATTGATTGCTTGGGGTAATAACATTCTATTTGAGTATGAGCAGGGTTAGATTAAGGGCAGGGGGTAGGAGAGGAGGAAGGTGAAGCTAAATATAAGGTGATGGAAAGAGAGGACATGTTGGGTGGTGAACTCATTATACAAGTTGACAACGCACTGTGGAGTTGTATGCCTGAAACCTATGTAATTCTTGCTACCAGATGTCACCCCAAAAAGTCTAACAATAAAAATGAATTTAAATAAATAAAAAAAAGAGTCAGGTATATTGGGAGCAAATACTGAGAGGAGATTTGGGAAGAAATTGGGGCAGATGTTTCAAATGGTACCTTGTTTGAAATAGAGTGATAGAAACAGGCATGAAAATAAATAAATAGATGATAGATGCATATTTATATATACATATACAGATGTTATTTCAGTAAGTGAATAGTGACTCAATAAATTTATATGAAAGCATTCTCATCTACATAAATCTAGTGAAAATTGAGCAGAGGAAGGCAAATACTATTTTTAAGTGCATAAATGTTATTAAATAAGGAATATTTAAACTATTCTCTACACTATTCTCCCACAATACACATACACACACACACACACACACACACACACACACACACACATCCATCAGAATCTAGGAATGAGCAGGGAGAGAAAGCGTGAATTTTAAATACAATCTTATGGTGGTTCTTCGAGTGTATCCTTTGGTCTTCACCATTGAGAATGGCTCCTCTTAAGATTACCTGCATTTGTGAAACTCAAAATTGTGTCTGATAGAATATTGCATGTAAGAGTAGTCAAATTGAACTTACTCCCTTAAAAATTAGAAGACAATTCATGAAAAAATGCTGTTAGAATATGGTCAGTATCATAAATAGACCAGTTTTACTGGTGTTGTAAAGCTATTCAAGATCTAGATTGCATTCAGAAATGAGTTTTCTGAAAAGGGCACAAAATTATATTGCAGCTTCATGATTTATGCATTCTTTCTGATGGACTATAGTAGCTTTCTAGTGTTGTGTCTGTATTTAAAGCGACAAAATTGTACTCAGGAAAAAATCATGGCTTATTCAATTGCATTTACTTATAAAAATATTTGAAAATTCCAATTAAGATTGGGACAGAGATGTGACAATTTATACTATCCTTCCAAAGACTAGTTTTATAAAAGCATTCCAAATGAGTTATACGGAGCATGGCTCTCATTGGCAATTTTCAGTGATTCAGTATTTTTAAAAAATGCCATTATTACATTCTAAGTTTTATACTTATGCAAAAATCAATATGGTAATGCTTAACAATCTTATTCTCACGAATTTCAGTCCATGTGTGATTATCTTCAATGGCCCTCTAAAGCCTATACATTTCTCTGTCCCCTCAATATCTCTTTACCCATGGTCAACAGAGACTGTATTTTAATATACATGTGTAACAGTAGCTGTAGTTTGTTTCTTGAGTTCTAGTCCCATTTTCTATACTAGTTCACCTCCTCGTTGTTAGCTGGAAATATAGCCACCTTGAAAAAAAATCTATGATGTCCAATCCTCATTGAAGGTAGGTGGTATGTAAATAACTAAGTTTTTGCCAGTGGGTTGTAAAAACAAATGGCAAATTTTATATGCAGCTTCTAGGAAACATCTCTGAAAGGAGTGAGCATATCCAATTATTTCTCCTTCCTCCTTGTTGCAATTACAGACATGTTGACTGGAACTAAAAACCCACTCAAAATTGATGTTTTGAGTGGGGTGAAGAAAAAGGTGTAAGATGCTTGAGTTTCTGAGAGCAATGCAGATCGCCCCAGTCCTGAAATGCTGATGTGGGCTTCTGTATGAGAGGGAAATAAATTTTCATCTTGATTAAAACCAAAATATACTTTACATGCAGTTACATCTAATCCTAAACATGTGTTTTAAAATACATTATATGCTATAGCTCACTCTACTATTTCTGTTTAGGAAGTAGACCATAAAATAAAGATAGTGGATAAACACTTTATGTGTAGTTATAGTCAATATTATAGGAAAAAATGAATACTTAAAAGCTCTATAGTTGCAAAAGTATTTTATTTGATGAAATTTGATACTGCCAGTCCTTTTTCATTGCCTCCCAGACTGAAGGCTTCTCAATCTCCTCTCGCCGCCTTTGTTCACTATAGATGCGCTTCCACTTTTTGCTTCTGTTTCTAATCAAATTAATCACATCGCACATCAATGGTTTTCTTCCTTGTTCTTTTACTCTTATCCTATTTATTTATTTCTACTTTCCTCAGATTTCCATCACTTTTCTTGTTTTTTTGTTTTGTTTTGTTTTTGTGGACATTGCTCTTTTGCAGTTAGAATGGTTTTTATTTTTTCAGTTGGTGAAAGGACCAATCACATCTCAACGTCTTCAAACAGTTTTTCCTAACTAATTCCCAAGTCTTTCAACAATGACTATGAGTCAGTCTCTTTCTCTCTCCCCTACATTCAGTATGACCCCAAATAGAATATATTGGACCTCTAAAAGAAATATAATTTATGCATCTAAGAAATTTTCAGAGGTTATAAAAAGCATTGGAAATATTTTTAAAACATACCTGTTCTACTTTTTTAAATCCTAGTGATACTGGTTTTCAATTTAAAAGAAAATTTAATGATGATTTAAATTATTACCTAATACTAGCTGATATGTTCTATAAAATAATTTATTAATTATATACCACTGAGTCACAAGCCAGTGGAACAAAAATAACAAAGTAGAAGCTGGCAGTTTCAACAAGTCTCAAAAAAACTTTAAAATACTTAAGTCTAGTTTAGAAAAAAACAGAGTTATAAAACACACGTGTCTATGAATATGTACCTGAGTGACATTTTTTAAAAATTAAAAGTCGTAATGTAATCTGAAGAGGGATGAGGATCTAGGAAAGGTAAGAACTTCAGTAAAGTTATTGATTTTTAAAAAGTCAATGTATTTTCTAGTTTCTTTGTGAAACAGGACTGAAATAGAATACAGTACCCTGATAGTGCCAGTCATCAACCCACATCAAAACAGGGACAATACTGCCGCGAGCCATGGTCCTAACTCACCATGCTGTTTTCTTACTGTATGTATTTTTTCTGACAATTCTCCTAAGTTATTTCTCTTGAGAATAATTGAGTTAAATCATCCCCCAGAAAGTGAGTCATAGTATCTAAACACACAGAAGTGTCATTCCGTGGATGAATAAATGAGAGCAGTTTTATGTTAAACATGCCAGATGCTATACATTTTCTGGAAAGCACTGAGATTCCAGGTCTTTAGTAAGACTTCCCACTAAGCTGAACATCTGTTCATAATATATTGTGCACTTGCTAGTAAGCCTAAGAATGCTAAGGCAATCAGAACATCTTGATTGTATTTTCCAATAACATACAGACAAAAGGAGATGTCGGATTGGAGCACTGCGCAGGCAGGCAGGCAGTGCTCAGCCACCATCTAAATGTGTACCACCTTGTTTCCCCACGACTCTCGTTCGCTAGTAGTTAGCATTTTTCGCAAAGGTATTGTTGATCTTTTACTTCAGGAAAACTATGCAGCTTCATCCCTGAAATGAGTGAGTAGCTAATGGTGAGGATATTTAGACAAAAAATAGTGTTCAAATAATACAAAAGCATTATGTACCCTTTTAAGTATTTAAATTTTCTTGGCCATTTTGTCTGAATTGTTTCTCTATACCACTGGAATTGTAAAATAATGAGTATAATTAGCATAACCTTATAGTACATATGGGATTGATTTTTTTGTGAAATTGATGTTTCATATAAACATTTCTCTTCATTCATTAGTTTATATCTGGTTGTTTATCACATTCTTTTTTACTTTTTCCTAACCAATGACCTTGTATCTATAAATACTGCATTAAAAATTCATATATTCTATTGAGAATCTCCAAATGAGCACTGTAATAAATATGAAAAGCAATCAAGCTAATGTACATTATTTGCAAATCAAAAAAAAAGTAATTTTTTAACTACTGAAACATAGCCCTCTCATTAAGCTCTCTAATTTACCAGTAATACAAATTCAGAACAGTAAGAATGCAATTCTTCCCTTAGGCAGTACCTGATTAAACAAATTTGATTCAATTAATTGGGTCTATATGTGAAGAAAATCTGTGAAAACCTGACTATCCTGAAAAGTTTATAAACATACTTTCCTTTTGTAAGGAAAAGATGGTTAAAATTATAGGTAGAGGAGAGAAAATAAGAGCCTTTTTTCCAAGTACCATAATCATAACTAGGTCATTATTGTTTAAAAATGTTTAAAATCTTTAAAAATTACCTGAAGAGGTATTTCATATATTCATTTTTAGGTTAATTTACTAAAATGGTATGGTACTGTGCTAAAACTCAGTGCTGGAGATTAGTTTTCAAGATTAAAAAAAGTAATAATGGTCCTACACTTAAGGATCAAAATCAATACAATGTACAACTGGGAAATGAATTTGCCAAAAATACATTACACTTTAACTTCTCACACACAGAAACCAGAAAAGTTTTTCAGTAGTCCTGCCCACATTAGATTTGTGAAACTTTTGTTACAGTGTTTATACAATTGCAATATCTGATTGCTCAAGAGAAGTGATTTGGTTAGCAAAATCCCATCCTATATCACAACATTCAGCAGTTTAATAGATTATTCCTGCCCATAGATTATATGAAAATAAACAAAAAGATATCTTACAATAAATATATATATAAATTATATGTGTATTATGAGACATCTTACTTAAACTGATAATTATCCTGAAGTAAATTAAGAGAACATAATAGCTGTACCAAATCACATGAGTTGGTCAGCATATGTGTTTTGCATGCATTTCCCCAAATGACCAAATTCAAAGAAGAATATCTCAGCAATTAGCAGTAACCAACAGGGAAAAATCCAACGTGGATTACTGAATCTAATGTAATATTGTCACCAGGTTGTTCTGTAATAGAGTTGGTATGTTCTGTAATCCCAAAGCACTGTAATATAGGATCCAGTCTATTTACATGCCTAGAATATATAAAGAAAATTCCATTTTGTAGTTTTTCAAAGCTGACCTAGTCCTTTCCTATCATTGTTATTGATCACTAATAGATCAATTATTGATAATTTTCCTTGAAAAAATATAACTCCAAAACCCTCTTAAATAGCAAAATACACAAACAAACAAAAGAGAAACAGACTCATAGATACAGAGAACATTTTGATGATTGCCAGATGGAAAATGCGCTGGGAGGCTGTATGGAAAAGGTGAAGGGATTAAGCAGTACAAATTGCCAGTTATAAAAACAGTCAGAGGGATGCAGAGTACCACATAGGGAATATAGTCAATAATACTGTAATAACTATGTATACTGTCAGAGAGATACTAGATTTATCAGGTGATCACTTCACATATAAATGTCCAATCACTATGTTGTATACCCAAAACTAATATGATATTGTATGTCAACTCTAATTGAAAAATTTTTTTAATTATTTTTAAAAATATGGGCACCCTCCACTGGGTTAACATTATAAAAAACAATTATTATTAAAGAAACAGTAAGATTTCATGTTTTCTATATTTAATTGTTCTAGATTTTAAAAATAATAATATATAATTGTAACAAGAATTAAGCAACACTCACACACTGCTGGAGGCATTTCTAAAAAGCTACAGGGCAATTTTTATGAAGAGACTTTATAATATTCATGTTTTATAATCTAATCATTCTACTTTGAGGAATCTATTCTAAAGAAATAATCAGATAAAACCAAAGATGTTCACTGAAGCACTGTGTAATGTTCAGCAACAGAGTAATGTGTAAGTAAACCATGATATGTGTATACAATGAAATATTGTGCAGAAGTTAAAAATATTTTCAAAAACTGTATTTTAAAAACCCTGTAATTTGTAAATAGATAGCAATAAGTGTAGTTATGCATTTTTAGTTGTTTTATTTTTCTTTAAGATTTATTTATTATTTCAGTGAGTATTTAAATTATATAGTTTTAAAAGGAAAGCTTGATTCATTTATTCCCTGGATGTACATTTTTAGAATATAGATTTAGCATTGAGAAGGAGTAACATTCGAGTAATTGTTAGTGCTGAGGTAATTGCACAAGAAATTTAGTTCCCTTTTCCTGAATGATTCATGTAAGAGAGAATTACAGATAATTCTGTTGACCTATGCCTATACAGAGTATACATAAAGAATGGGAAGGAAGCCAGAATGTTGGAAACAGAGATATGTCCCAATTTTAAAATATAAAATGCTTCACAAGGAATCACTGGTGTCAGATCTCATTGGCCTTTTAATGGGGTTATTAGATTATGAGAGGTCAGTCATAGATATTTCTAGATTATTTTGCAGATCATTTTTCAAAACCTCTAATAAGAAGCTTCAGAAAACAAACTGGAGAATTTGAGTTGGAAAACGAAATACTCTTAAGTAGAGTAATAATTGATGGAAAATCCAGGCTTATGTAGATGTCAGTTTAATTTTGGACAAAAGTCTTAAGAGTATCCTTTTCAAAATTCTTATCAAGTACATGGATGAGACATTGATGGAATTCCTAAATATTCTCAGTTTTGTACAAGTTGGATGGAACAGCTGATATGCAGAGAGCATGATTGCATGCAAAAAAAATTCTTTTTCAAGTTCAACTGATGATCCATATCTAAGAAGAAGAACTTAGTAAAGATAAATGTCAATTCTACTTACATTTCAAAAACCACTAAAAAGCTAGAGGAAAGGGAAAATATAGTTTCAACTTTGTAAGGTTATCAGAGAGGGAATATAAATAAAGGTTTGGATAAAGAATTAAATAAATTTTTCTTCAGGTTTCTTCCACCTCTAAAGTTAAATAATTATGTATTTATTTTACCAGGGAAATTATATATTTATTTTACCATTGAGGGTTGTTTTGAAAGTATTTATGACTAAATCTCTTTATATCTCTCTGAGCATTGGGGCAAATACAAATTTGTCTATGAAAAAAATTACCCTTTGATTTCTTTTTTTTTCTTTTAATTCATTTTTATTGCTAGACTTATTGGGGTGACATCTGTTAGCAACCCTTTGATTTCTGACTCTCTTTAGAATGATCATGATATATTCAAGCTCAGGGGGAAAAAAATCATTGTTCATATTCTTCTGAAACTAGCCTACTCCATCTGTTATATATAGCCAATTCATTTCAGTTGGAGGAAGAATATATCTGCTTTTACTTTTGTAGCAACTGGTTCTGCTTCTGACATTATTATAGGAGTTGTATTGTGCACTTTTTACTAAATAGACAAAATAATTGGAATAATAATTTTAAATGCCTACTAAATATAAAGGTATGGTCAAGCTTTGGTGCTAGAAACCATTTTCATATATTTTTTAAATGTAATTTTTAATAAAGCAAGTTTTATATTGGCAATAAGGTTGGCTGGAAATTAATTTATTACAAATGATTTTTTAATAAAATTGGTGCTTACTTTTTGTGCAAAAAAAAAATCAAAAGAATTATGACAGGGCAATCATCTTGCTCTTACAAGAACATCCCTCCCACTGAGGACCTATGTTTAAAGTTCTTAAATAACCCAATTAGGGACCTTGAGAGAGAGTTTGAAAAAAAAAACCCTGGCCAAATGATGACTAATTAGAATGACAGGCGTTCTTCTGACTCACAGGCGAGTCACGGTGCCTAAGCCGTAAAAATAGTGTCTCATTAGTCTTTTAAACATTATTCCCAGGTTTCCGTGAAATTGATATTTAATCACTTTCCCAGTGTACAGCAGGCACTTACTACATGGGGAAGACGTGGGGAGTGAAAAGTTTATAAAATTTCTGTCAATCTCTTCTCAATTTGAAGAATGATTCATTATAATGGGCCACCGGTGGCAGAGGGACACGGAATGGGAGCCTGTAATTAACTGCACTTCCTGCTTTATTGATGGCATTTGCTGCGTTCTGCGATGAGAAGGTGTACCTGGGGGCATGTACCCTGTGGATTATGCTGTACAATATGCTAAACTGCATCTAAATCATATCTGCAGACTTATCAGTCATAGTTTGAGATATGGGTTCTCTAACATTAGGGGCTATTTAAAAGCATTAGGAGACTAGGTTGGCTACTCGGAATAAGACATGTAGATAGGATTAGTGTCTAGAGGAGGGAATATCTAAATTCCGAGGCAACTCTGTACAGAACAAATATTTGCCTTATGATGACACAGCAGAACAATTTACTTTTTAAAATTGTCAATTTAATTTTAATCTCTGATTTATTCTTATGAAAGATGACTACTCTTTTAGAAGGATTCAGTACTATTTTACTGTTATTAGTTTCTAAAAATAAAGTAAAAGAATGACTATAAGAACTATTTGTTTTATTAAATACAAAACAGCTTTGGTGTGCGCACGCAAAGCTGTAAAAAACGCCAATCCAGCTACCATCCTTCTCCTCTCACAAAAAAAAAGAAAGGAAGAAAAATATTTTACACATTTAACCAAAGGGAAAAAACAAGGGTGAACACCCTGAGTCCCTTTATTCAATCACTCCTTTAACCAACAACCTCTACTTTATGAACGAACATGGTATGACAAATCTTGCAGTAGGTCAGTCCATAGGGTGGTAGGATGATTATTCTTTGTCTTTATTTTCTATCCTAACTTAAACAAAAACAAAACAAAACAAAAACAAAAACAAACAAAAATCCCTCTGCAGTATATTTTCAAGAGAAACATAACCGTGACATGTTTACCACACTTTATGTTGCCAAGTCCACTCCTGGGGAGACAGATCGCTTCTTTGTGATAGAAGGTTGGCAGGGAGGCCCAAGGCATTTCCTGCTGAACTAGCACAGGGTTGTTGTACTTAGAGAGTTCAGATTCTGGTGGGGGTAAGGACGTGAAAACTCTTATAAAACAAGGAAATATGTTCTTCTTTCACCACATGCAACAACTTCTTTAGCAAGTGTTAGGAAGAGCTCTGAAACTAGCTCTTCACCTGAGACTTAGAAACGAACAGTATTGATAAATATTTTAGAATAACAACAATCTTCAAACTGTTTTGTTTTTTGTTTTTTGGGCTTTTTGTTTGTTTTTTTTATTGTTTTTTTAGTATGGTTCAGCAAAATGCATTATTCTAGAAGTCAGGAAACAAGTTCTATTATAGTGACACTAAGCAAAATCGGGTAAATAATGACACTATGAAGAAGAAAATAGAAACAAATTTTTTGCTTTGATTGAAAAATATGAATTTATAAAAAGGCCTTCTGAAAATTGTATTATTTGAAATCCCCCCCAAAAAACTTGCAAGTGAATGTTCTTATATAGTTAAAAGTTTCAAAGAAATATATACTATTTAATGTATAATCATTTCAACCTCTGCGGCAGAACTATAACATTATCAAAACCTTCTTTATAATGTCATATAGCCCTTACAAATCAAGTGCTGAAAGCAAGACCTAAATTTCATAATGTGCATTCCAATTTTCTATTAAGTAAGAAACCTCTAAAGACCACAGAGAGGCCAAATTATCTAAAATATTAAAGGCTTATTATATTTCTACTAAATTATCAATTTTGTAAAACAATTAAACAGGGAAAGCCAATTAGTGCAAAAGTGGTCTTTAGAGTATAATCATTAGTTAGGAGCTCATTTGATAAGGTTAGGTCCAAATCTAATAAGTTAAAGCCCCAGCAGAAACATAATAGAGCCTCAGTGGCAGTTTTTAACAGTATCAGTCTCTAAATAGAGACCACAAGAAATTAAAGAAATTGAAAAAAAAGTTATTTTTGCTACAATCAACAAAATCTCTATGGAGCTATGTCAAGTAAGAATCAGAATAGTTTCTTAATTATGAACACTAGAAATTTATTTATTTTTTTAACACTAGAAATTTATATGCATTATGAATCAAAATTATTATTAGCTCCAGTTTCTTCCAATTGAATACTAAGGCCTATAGGTTAAAGAATTATGAACCGAAGAGGCAAACTATAAAATAAAGCAAACACTTTGTAACTTTGGGAAAGATGAAACAACATTGATAAAATGAGAGCACACAAATCTCATAAACATGATCATCACTGTACTGTAATATTTTCAGCCTGTTATCTCTGCCTCATTTATGTCCAAAAAATATTATTTAAGTAAAAATAAAACAAATAAAAGAAGTAAAATGGGTTATACAGATATATGTGTTTACATAGGCGTGAACCCACCTAATTATTGAAAAAAAAAAAAACTTCTGGATTACTAAACCAGTTATTTTGCATAGAGACTTGAACTATTTTCAAAAAAAGAAAATGTAGCCTAATAAATGCTAACCTATTAGCCTGTTTGAATAAGGAAAAAGTTACCCATTTTAGAATAAATACACACACACATACACACACACATACACACACACACACACACACACACACACACACACCAGGGCTGTTTGGAAAGTATCCAACCATGTAGTACAAAAAGTAGAAGCACTGATGACTGGATTTTTTCTGGACAGCCATCATCTAGCTTAAAATAAGGTCACTTTAATTGTGTTTTTGCCTCAGTTACATACATTTTTACTTATTACTCGAATAGACATGAATGAAAATGGTATATTACAGATCAGAAAAATCATGTTCTCCGTTCACCATTTTCTTCCATCTTTACAAATTCTGTCTTTGGAATTCTAAGGAAGTAGATAATTGACATGATTTTTATTCATGTCTACCCATCAGTCCACCCACATTAAAAAAAGGACAGATTGGTCATCAGGAACATTGGTGGATGACATGACTCTCATACCACCCTACACAAATATGTTCTTGTAGTGGTTATATAAGGGTTATGAACAGTTATCTGCTTCTTCCTGTTATTTGTGTATTATGTCATGTGCACATATGTTATGATTCACTCTTAAACACTGCTGTAATATAATTATCTACTTTGACATATTCATTCTTGAAGTATTAGTCTTTGTTATGTTAGACTATTTTGAGTGGCTACTTGGTTCTTTTCTGCAACAATGCTCTGAGGCTACATCTTATTAATGTAGTTGCATAAATAATCACTCCAGATCCCTCAGGTAATTAAAACTAAAATAAAATGAGCATCTGTTTGTACAAACTTATAATGTGAGTGATAATATGAAGGTTAAAGGTTAACATAGAAAAAAATTGGACATGGTGTATGAACACATAATGAATTATTACATGGCTATGTAATTTTATTGCTGCCACTTAGTTAATTATGCTGTATATCAAACTAATGGTTAAATAGGTAAGTTCTTACTTCCGTGTCCTAGTCATACAACTATAAATTACTCCGCAGATCTAAAATTGTGAGTAGTCATAAATCTCACAGCAAGGTATAATAACAAAATACAATTTGTCTCACTACTTGAGAACTCCACAAATGTCCTTTTAAAATATATTTCAAAAGAAATCCCATTAACTCTAGAAGTCATAGCTTAAGCTAGAGAGAAAAAAAAAAATGTTTCCATTATCTATGGCTGTAAAACAAATTTCCTCAAAACTTAGTGGCTAAAATTACAAGCTTTAATTTATTCACTTGCAGTTCTACAATTTGGGTGACAGCAACTCATCTGTGTTCCACATAGCATGAGCAAGGAGGCTTTACTCCAGTTGGACAATCCACTTCTTAGACAGCCTCTCTCACATTTCTGAAGTTGGTGCAGGCTGCCATCTGGGAATGCAGCTCAGGTTGCTGTCCAGTGTCTTTGGTTATTCTTGATGTGGTTTCTCCATTTGGGTAGGTTGAATTCCTTACCCCATGGACAAGGGGCCTTAGGGTAGTCAGCCTTCTGACCTTTTGGCTGGTGTGCCCCAGAGCACAAAAGCATAGTAGTATGCCATTCATCCTCAAAAGGCACACCTTCGATTCTTCTCATTGTGTTAGTGAAAGCAGGTCACCAGCTAACTCAGATTTCATTGGGCAGGGACTGTGCCAATGTGTGAATACTGGGGCCCTAAGTACCTCAACAAATACTTCCCTATACTTTCCAAAAGCACAAACCAGTATGTTTCTCATTAGTATCAGTTTCATTTCACCTTAATATAAAAACAAATATGTGCCCAAATTTCCCAAAAATTTGCTGTCAAGACAGCTGAACTTAAATGTCTTTTGCTAAAAAGCAGTGGAAGTTTCTATGGCAGAATTTTATATATTTCAGCCATATTCCCCATCTAATTAAATGTGGTTTTTGGCTCTACTCATCACTGTATAGAATTAGCACAGTTAACAACAGAAAGCTGATATAGCACTGAGGTCCTATTACTTGAGTAGATGTGGTATTTTGATGTCCTCTTTATCAGATTGCAAGTGTAGTCCTAAAAATGTTTCTCACATTCTGTTCCTACAGTATATAATACTCTACATCCATAAAAAGCAATAATAATGTTGAGATAAGTCACTTGATCAAAAGGTATTTACTTAGAGTGGTGCACAGTAAAAGATGGTAAACCTAAATATAAACAAATTATTAAATGTGGATGAAGTCTTCAAAATTTAGAAGTTTAGACAGCCATGGTACCTGTCAGTTGCTAGTCCAAACAACACAGTTCTCACTGAGATAAAGTCAGTGTCAAAATTGAACTTGCCCTAAGTGGAAAGGGTTAGAAAACATGGGGAACATGCAAAATATGGGAATGAAGGAGTTAGGAGAGGGGAGTGGTGAAGTGAGAATTAGTACACAAGGGAAGAGCTGTAAAGAAATTCCTAACATCTACCATTTATTGTGCACGTGTTATGTATCAAGCACATTATTTATAAAATGTATTAAAGTAAGCCTCCAATGCTGGTTACAATACTTGCACTAGTGAACAAAGAGAAAGAGATGAGAGGGGGCAGAAGCTGGCCAACTGGAGGAGCAGGAGCAAAGTCTGAGCAAATAACCATGAGAGAGGTCATTGGGTGCGGCTCCAAGCACAGACGTTATTAGAGCATGGGCTAGAATGGTGTAGGAAGTATTGGCAAAAATAGAGAGACTCAGAAGATGGGAACTAGTTTGTGAAAGTAGGTGAAGGGTTTGCATTTAGGCATGAGTTTGAGGTAACAGAGTAGCAAATACAAATATATGTTATAGAAATTTGTATAGAAATGGGGATCCAATACTAAATGAGATGATTACAGAAACATTAGCATAATCTCAAAGGCAAGATCCTCTCACAAAGGTAAGTAGGAGAAAAAGAACAAAATTACAAAGACACGACTTTGAGGAAAACATAGTTTTCAAGAGGAGAAAAAGAAGAGGAATGACTGAAAAAGAGGACAAGAACAAAAATATGAAAACTTCTTGAAAATAAGAAAGGAACAAATGTGTAGTGTCATAAACAAAGCCAACAAAATATAAAAATGTGGCAAACAATATCAAACACAATTAGGACTAAGAAAGGATGACAAACATTGCCTGTTTAATTTTCATTTTGGAGTAATAACTTCAGAGTGATTCATTTCTATGTGTTTTTCCAATACATCTTTATGGCAACAGCTCAGTTTGATAATATGTTAATCTACTATATTTCTCAGGGAATGACTTTCATGATATATTTCTCTAATGGCAGTACTGTCCAACTGGATGCTTTAGCAAATTTAGTTTTAGTTTAATTACAAAATTAAAATACTTCCTGGCAGTAATATACTGACTACACATAAAATAATCTGCAGTTGCTTATACTGTATAAATAACAACCTGGATTACACTATTACAAAATTAAAAACAATTAAGATACAATTAAGAATGTTTTATCATTTTCCCTTAAAATAGCATCTTCATAATCTTGATTCTTAATATTTATTATGACAAATTAACGTCATAGACTAGCTGGCATAAGACAACTTTCATTGAGAATCTAATGTTTACATTTAAAAACGTAATTATTACATTGGCATTGTTCTATACAATTTAAATATTTGAAATTATTTTTAAATAAATACTTCCAGTTTTGGTAGCCTCTTAGAGAATCTAGGACAGTGATCAGTTTATTGAACATGTGCTACATACCAGCTGTGCTTTTAAATTCTCTCCTGTATAACCTTAGTTTAATCCTCACAAAACTCCAGTAAGGTAGGTACTATTGTTATCTGCCTTTTTTTAGAGTGAAAACTAAGTAAAGATTTTATTTGCTTACGGATTCAGAATTAGAAAGTGGTAGAATCAGTATTCATACTACCTATTAAGAATTGTATTCTTTACCAACCCTAGATAATAAAATACCAGATAACAGGTAAACTGGCCTCTTAATTGTCCTGCCAGAAAGTGTAAGGAGAAGTATAGCCCTGAGTTGTCGTGTGATAGATTATAAAAATGCCTCGTTAGAGCCCCTGAAAGCTGCAGACAGCTTTCAACAATAATAATAATAAAAGCAAGGCTTCTCCTGAGCCATCCTGACTGTTTTGGTTCAGCCCTGAAAAAGCAAGAAGATGATGAACTCCTTTAGACTGTATCGATGCACAAAGTGTTGTGACTAGTCAGATTCATTTTTATTAGAAGTGGTGGTGTTACTTTTAGGATGTTGGATAAAGAATAATAAACCTCAATTAATGAAAACCTCAATTACTGAAAAGCACTGAAGGAAAAAGAGGAGGAGAGCTGCTTTATGTGATCAGACACTGTTTCTTACACATTAGCATCGTTTGCAATTCCTTGCCTACACCACTAAAGAAATAAGTATTTTTCTGAAAATATATTAAAGTTTATTAAGATTTTCATATATATGAAGATGGTTTCAATATATTTATTACTGCTAATCAATATTTGAACCAGGGTTCAGAAAATTGGAGATGCATGTCTTCAAACTAGTAAATTTTCCTTCTCTCTGTTCTTGTCAGCCTCATCACATTATGGTCACCAAGTGTCCTTGATGTCGGTCAATCAGGATATAACCAAGGGATGCCAGAGCTGCTGTGGTCAGCGAGTGGACAGTAAATAGGAATTAAGCAAAATTTTTGTCATATAAACTTATATATACCCTAGGCATATATTTTCTGTTCATTAAAAGGTATCCTGATAACACAGATTGATCACAACTCTGTGTCTTACACATCATGCATGTATCTGAATGGTCTGGGTAGATGAGATTTGGAACATGCTTGAAAGTGCAATCATTACAAATTAGTGACCTGAGGGATCGGGCATGAGTCCTAAACACAGCATGAGAAATTATTGCTCTGTTGTAATGGTTTCAGCAACACATTATACTCATTTTACCACTCAAAACACCAAAAACACCTGTATACATAAATAGTAACAAAGCAGCAACATGGTTAATACTGTTCCCCTATTAAGTTTATGTTGCATAATACCTATATAAAGCCATGAAAATGCTTACGTGCAATGCAGGGTACTGAATACAATAACACTTTGTTCAGTGCTTTAATTTGTCTCATGAATCACCCAGACCAATGCAGGGCATAATTGCATTTGTTAAGATGACACTATTAAATAAACAGGTCATGCACAAATGGAATGGGTCTTCTTAACTAGGCCATGGTAAGCACTTCTATGAAAGAATCTTCTGAATAGTTCTACCTGGATGTATCTTATTATTAACTCTCTCAGGGAATGTACAATGACTTTTGTAAAGGTATACATTAAACTGAAAACTATAGGACTGATTATCCTACAAAACCAAAAGGGAATTAAGGAATGTTTTCTGGGGTTAAAAGTGCAATATTAATTGCCATAAAATGTCTGTCCCTATTGCAGTAATAGTTTTTTGCTAAGATATGACATAATTAAATATTAAAATGTGAGTTATATTTAGTTATGTAAGAAGTTAATCAAAGGTTTCATGTACATCGATGGCTACATGGAAAAGTTTTTGAATGATCACTGGGAATTGTACTGATTATGATATATATTTCAACAACCATGATGAGACAATGATGACTTGCAATACATAGAAATAGAAAGCAATTATGAATAATAATATTTATACTTTTTTAGAGATATCAAAAGGGATTTATTATCTTTAAAATGAAATGAGAAGACAGGATAAAATATGCTGCATCTGAATTCCTGTCAAAAAATTAGAAAATTTTCAGAAACAAATCTATATCAAGAAGGTAAAATAAATGAAACTTTTATAAACTCTGGCAAAAAAATGAAAGTGTGGATTTTAGGCAGGAAATAATAGGCACATATTCTTTCTTGACTTCAAATGCCTGATCCTTTCAGATTACAGAAATTTTGAGAAGCATGATGATAACCCTCAGACTAGAACTAAAGATGAGTGCGAACCTCTCCAGGCAAACTCCAAAGCAAAATAAGAGAATGAGAAAGTAAAACATACTGTACATTTTGTGCAGTAATATGCAGCCATTAGAAATGAAGATGCTGAAGACTGCAGTAATTTAAAGTTCTTGTGCTAGAATGTTATGTTTTTAAAAATCACAACATAAAGTCTTCTTTGAAATTATAGCTAGAATAGAAGGAGACATTAAAATGTTACAATTAATGGCTTTGTGTCAAGGGATAATTAGGGGAAGTGTTTTCTTCTATTAGTAAGTTTTTTCTATATTTAGAAATATATTTAATAATCTCTAAATACTTATATAGTGTGTTATAATTGTTAACTAAAATTTCTCAGTGTAGCTTCTAAAATTACAGCAGGCTACTCAAATACAGTACAGTCATGGAAAGGCAAGAACAATCAGCAATAACAGAACATGTTAGAGTTTGAATCAGGTGAAGATTGAATTATGGAAAATTTATTAGAGACAAAATTCTCAGCCTGAAAAATAGTCATCTCATTAATAGAGTCAAGTACCATAATTATTATTCTGAAAGGTGCAACATTGAACAAAATTCATACTTTTCTGGAAATTCAAGTCTTACAGTGGTTTGGGAGACAGAGAGAAGTAGAGCAAGAAGGTGGGAATCAAGATGCAAGAGGGTTTTATGGAGGCTGAAGGGATGGGGGGCACAGCCGTAAAGACGTCTGTTGGGTAGACTTCAATGGGATGACAAGATCTGAGCAAAACTTTGAGAGAGATTATGGGGTTAGACAAGTGGATATTTGGCAGAAACGATTTTAAATAAATGAACTTCTTGCTTACTTTTCAAATTTCTGGGATTCTGATAACACTAATGCAAACAACTGCTTGACTTCTTTAGAACGTTTACACAAATGACCCACAGCACTCACATTAAATTTTAGTTTCTATTCTGGGTTGCTAGCTGAAATTATTATTCTATTAGGATTTCATTGTATGCTATTATGTTATTAGCACTTTGGGAATTACACAGAGCAACTGCTCAATGATAATAGCCTCATTAATGCCTTTAGTGAAACACTTAAAAAGTTCTTTATTGATCTTAGTTCCAAACATATCAAAATGCTATGTTACAGTTTTGTTGAACTCTTCACCTCACTGGCATTTTCAGGTGAATAAGCTTATTCCCAGTTCCAAAGTCATTGTTTCCAGCTGCAGGTAGAATAAAGAAAAAGCAAAACTGATGTACCGGGAAGATGCAGGTTAACTTTATCCAAGCTTCTCACTCATCTTTTAGATTTACTTCTATTTCTAAATGATGACTATGCCCCTGGTCATTTATATGGCTTTAAAATATTAATATTAAAATCCACCTACACTCATATGGAGTAAGAAAACCTCAAGAACAAAAATGCCAATGAGCATGAAGTTTGCGGTGTAAAAGCCCTAGGACCTGACACACTAACCTGACACTAGTCTGAGTCCCAAGTAAAGAAGCGATTTTTCTCTATTGGCTCTCAGGGTTTGTTCCAGAGATCTTGAGTGAGTTTTATTCTAGCTAAGTGAAGACCAACTTAAATAATGGTTTCTATCATAAAATTTGTATGTATTTCTCTATGTGACTGAAGTGAAACCACATTAATTTGTAAACAACTACCTTATATTTATGATTGGACCACATGACATGCAGTGCTACCTGGTTCTGAGTCAAATGCATCCTAACCGTTGTGTGTATGCAGTTTGCAGAACCGAGGCTTCCATTCCACACGTCACCGTCAAGGGCCATAGCAGCATGTGGTGGCCTAGCTGTTTCCCGGAAAATGGCTGAAATCACTAATACAAAGTTAATAGTGTAAAAGATTATTTAAATCAGTGGTTCTCAACCTTCCTAATGCCATGACCCTTTAATACAGTTCCTCATGTTGTGGTGACCCCCATAAAGTTATTTTCGTTGCTACTTCATAACTGTAATGTTGCTACTGTTATGAATCGTCATGTAAATATCTGATACGTGTTTTCCGATGGTCTTAGGTAACCCTTGTGAGAGGGTCGTCCGAGAACCACTGATTTAAATGTTGTATTTCTATCCACATAATTTTCTGACTTCATGAATGATCAACAAAAATGGGCTGAAGGTAGATAGCATTAAATAATTGACAATGGTGCACATAAAGGAAGACTATCTACCAAGGGAAGTGTTTTCGTGATAGGTGATTAGGGTTGTCGTAGTGCCCGCTATTTTACTATACTGAGGCAAAAATATATTTAATTAAATATTTTGAGTAATATTTTATCCAGCATATTGATTTAAAATGTATTCATACTGAAATTAACTGAATTTTGCCCCTTTTTCTTTCTAACACAAATATAAGCTCATTCCTCTATGTGTTGTCCTCTGTTCACTGTGGTTGAAGAATGAAGCATTTGAATGGGGTAAGGTCATGCAGTTTACCATGAGCCCTTGACCAAGGTCGTTCATTCCCACATTCCCACTCCACTATGAAATAACATATGTGAGTAAAATGAGATTTAAGTAACTAAAATTACTGTTATATTAGATTTGGCACAATGCTAGAGAACTTCAATTCTCTAGCATTTGTAGTTCCAAACTTTATCACTATTGAAATCAGGGGGTATATAAAAATCCCAAATTTAAAAAAAAAACTGTTTTCTTATTATCCATGCCATTATATCTGCCATGTGTTGAACAGATTTTTATGCTTTTTACCTAAAGAAACCTTTTATTCAGCTATTATGCTTTGAAGGTTGTTCCATTGATCTGTCCAAATTTTTGACATGAAAATAGACTCATATTTTCAAAAACTAATGTAATTAGGCTGGCTCAATATTTTTTGCCAATATTTATTTTGGCAAAAGTAAATAAGCTTATATTATGCCGGTATGAATTATATTGAAAAATAATCTATAACAAGCTAAATAATTATTAAAAATCCACTTTTCACTCATCTAAAACACCAACAAAATTTAATTAGACTTTTACTTTGGGAGGCAGATCTGTGGACTAAAAGAAAAAGTGTTTGTGAACTCAGAATATGCTCCTCCTCTTAACTGATTACTCAGGCTTATAAAAAATGTACAGTACATATTTTATTGTATTGCTGTATAAGGAATTCATGGAAAGTGACTAGATTCTTTATTATTAGAGTTCAGAGGTTACAGAAAAAATATGGAGATAAATTAAAAAATACATATATCCCCAAAGTCTCTGTTATAAAACAGTAAAAACTCAAATAACAGAAAGTTTAAATTTTAACCATATGCTCAGAGCTCACATGTGATCTTCAGTTATTGTGCCAAATACTTTTATTTCTAAAAAGCTCCTTCATTTTCTTTTCTGTATGAAAATAAAGTATTCTGATATATAACTAGAATTGAATAAGGCATACGTATTTGCAGTGCTGGATTTTTCTTCCCACTATCAAGACAATTTCTTGTGAAATTACAAAGCCTAGTGCTTTACTGGCCTCTATTGTCATAATCTCAGTACAACACTTTTGCACATAATGTAGTTTAATGTTATTTTGATTGTTTTTCAATGAAAAAATTATAAGTAGTCTAAAGTTTTAAAGATGCCATGGAATAAGAATCTGATCGCTCTCGGTTATACAAAGAAAACTAGGCAATTTACTTGAAATAATGTGTGACATGTATAATATGACAGGAGAAATATATTTATGTCAGAAAAAGAAATCTCAACTCCTACTTTTCTTAGCTTAGTCTCAGGAAACAATTAGATACTGCTTCTTTTCCCAAATCGTATTTCTTTTTAGAAAATAAACTAATCTATTCTTGCAGAAATCCTCAATATTTTCCAAATGTGGTATCAATATGCAACCTGTAATGATGCAGAGAGATTGTGCAAAGTAGTCAATATATACCGCACTAAAAAATACATGCAAGCCAGAGTACACACCGAGCCATGAAGATAACATCCTCTACAGCCAAAGAAAAAATGCAAACACTAGTATCTTTCAGATAACAAAAAGGAATTAAACTAAATTTTACTGTTGTTATTAAAAGCCAGGGTTTGGTCCTGAGCTTTTCACAGTAGAGAATTTGATTTAATAAAATTTTAAATAAATCCCCCTCTAACAAAACTGTAAATAAATACCTGTACCTTGGATGGAAAAACATGCCAGCCATAATTGATTTATTTAGAGTCTAGATATTAAGTCTCTGTCTTCTATGTGTAGAGATATAAATTTGAATATCAGCTTTACCAAATTATTCATATAACACAGTTCAGTTTTTAAGGAAAAAAATAAGTAAAAGAGAAAGTTAATTTTAATAAGATATATTTATTTGACCCAATGAACCCCAATATTATATTTTCAACATATAATCAATACAGAAAGCATTAATGAGATAATTTACATTCTTAATGCTAAATTTTGAAATCCATTGTGGTATTAACATTTATCGACATTCAGATCAGCCATATTTAAACTCCTCAGTACCACAAGTGGCTACTGGCTTTTATATAGACACATAGATCTAGCTCTTCTGAATTCAGCAAAAGGTTCCTGAAATGCATAAGTACAGTGGTTTTCCTTTCTAGTGACCATTCCCTTATACAGTCTAATGGGGAATCATACATTGTAGATAGAGGAAAACAATATAATAACAGCTTATGCTTCCAGACAGTGCAGGGCAGGCCACCCCTATGATGCAGGATAATCCATTCAACAACATTTAGACACCTGTTTTGGTATTCTTCACCAGTGAACAAAATAAAATAGAAATTATGAGTATAGAGTATGGTTGCAGCCTTCCTAGATTTGAACCACAGCTCCACATCTTACAAACTCTAGGGTCTGAAATAATTTACTTAACCTTACAGTGCTTTAGTTTCTTATCTAGAAAATGAAGAGGGTAATAGTACTATCTCAAAAGACAGATATAAAGAGTAAATGTGTGTAGTTGAAGAAAGGAAGGAAGTAAGGGAGAAAAAAAGGAAGAAAGGCAGACAAAGAAAAAGAAAAATAGAGAGGGAGGAAGAAAAGGAGTGAAAGAAAGAAACCTTTTCTCATTGATCTCAGGTTCCTCAGTTCAGAGAAAATTACAAAACAAATAAAATACTTTGTATGTGAGAAGATTTTAAATGCTAGGGGTAAAAATGAAAAAGGAAGAAGAATAGGTAGATATAGAGGTTGAGCACATGTTTGCAAAATTTAAAAGATTAGTCAGAAAGGGTCTCATAGAGATGGTGATATTTGAGCAAAGACTTGAAAGTATTAAGGAGATGAACCATGTGTACAAATGGGAGGAAGAGTTTTACTAGTGGAGAACACAGCACATGAAGGCTTCCTGAGTCAGGTGCATGCCTAGTGTTGTCACGAGTCAGGAGACTTTAGAGATTCAGATGGGTAAGTGACCAGAAAAACAATACGAGATGTAGGCAGAGAGGAGTTTGGCAATCAAATTCCAGAAGGCCATGCAGATCACTTCAAAGACTTTAGCTATTAATGTGTAAAATGGAATGCCTGTGAAATAGAATCCCATACAATCCTATAAAGGATTGTAGTTTGGCTGCTATGCTGAAAATAAACTGTACAGAGCAAGTGAGGAAGCGTGAAAATTAGAAAAAGTAGGTAAAAGATAATGATGTCTTTTTCAAGGGAGGTATTATTGATACGATAGTCACATTCTAAGAATAGTATAAAGGTGGAGCCAACACAATTTGATGACAGATTAAATATAGGTATAAGAAAGCAAGGAGAATCAAGGATGGTGTTAGGATTTATTTTGTAATTGGGAGAATGAATTTGCCACACTGGGAAAGACTGAAGGAGGGTCAGGTTTAGAAATGCAAAGGGTTTCTGTTTTGGACGTGTTAATTTTAAGACATCTATTTAGGTGTGTTGAGAACAAGAGGCCTATAAAGTAAGGAAAAATAGTGGGTCGGGGGATAGGGAAAGCAAGTTGGTTTCTTACAAGCCAGGTGAAAGATATACTCTGAGAAATAGGAAGTAAACAATTGCAGTAAATGCTGCTAATGGGTCAAATAAATTAAGACAGGTTTTATCCATTGCATTAAATATAAGAATTAGGAGAAACTCCATTTTAGAATAAGATAAATAAAAGTGTATTGTGAAGAATCCAGTAGGTGAAGAAAAAGTAATTTTGGAAAAAGAGGGGGAAGTTGCTGGAATGATGGGATTAAGGATGTATAATAGGATAGATTGTAGTACATAAGTAGAGGCCATGACCTTGGCTAAAATCATTGAGAATTTATCTACAGAAGGAAAGGCATGGAATATTTGCACAAATGCATGTAGATTATAGATGTGATACAGAACATATGGAAGATCTATTCCAATTGTATCAATTTTATCAATGAGAAAGGGTGGGGGTGGATGTTCATGGTTGAAAAAGGGAGATAGTAAGAACTAGTCATATGGAAGAATGGATTGTGAAGAGTAGCATGATTGCTGGGTTGCAGAAAGGACCTATTTGAGATTAGGAATAAAAGAGTTAACCAGGGGTTCCCTGGTGGTGTAGTGGCCAGGCTTCTGCACTCTCAACACCACAGCCCAAGTTCAATTCCCAGCCAGGGCACCACCAAAACAAAAAAGTTAACCAGGATTAGTTCCTCCTTTGATAAATCTCTTTCTAGCATTGTGGTCTCTCCACGTGTGTGATCTTAGACAGTTTGCCTAAAACACACTCTCTCTCTAGTTGGAACATAGTGTGAGACGGCAGTAAAAAAAATGCTTGGCTCTATCTAGCTCAGTTGAATTCCAGCCCAGAGAAAACATTGTGATTAGTAATTCTTCAGTGATTTTTAAATATATTCTATTCTAGTGTGTTAGTTGATCTTTTCTCTCATCTAAGCACAATTAAGATTCATGAGATTATTCCAAAAGGAAATCATCACTTCCTTGGTTACAGAAGGCATTCTGGGAAAGCGACTTCTAAAATTTTAGTGATTGCATAGCACCTTCAAGATTTTCTTTATCTGTTTGTGTTGAATGGACCCAAGTCAGTCTGGCCCTTGAGCGATTGTTAGATACTTAGGGTAAATATTGGTAGCCTCTGGCAGTAAGAGATAGGTAGGAGTTATGCATCTTCTCTCCCGTGATCTCAGTGCCAGCTGGTATGTTACAATAACTGTAAGTCTTATTCCAAATTCTGATAAAGATACAAACATCATCTAGAAAGCCAACACAAAACAGCCGAGCAATCTGTTCATAGAGGCTTAGTGATGATCTGACTCTCTGTCCTGACAGGTTCTAGGGAGCACCTTGGTAGGGAGTTTCACTGTCAGGTGCAGGTAACAATACTCTGATTGCGGGATCAGCCAAGCTTCTGGTCAGATTGGTTCGAAGAGTGTCCCTGTGTACGAGAATATTAGAATTGCCAGTTTCTTACATATTATTTATGCAAGGGTTGGGAATAGATACGATCTTTCTAGCCAAGCGTGTCTTTCAACACCACTCATCAATGAAACAGTATTGCAAACACCCTTAATGACAATTAATGACTCCTGCCCACATCTGTGAGGGCTGTCCAGAAAGTATCCAGCTTCAAACCAATCTAAAGTGTGGATTTCTGATTCAGATAATGCAAATGCTAACCAAACTCACCTTCATTGTAGGTTAAGTTTAACTGAAACGCACCAACTCATATGGTATGATATTCAGTATATACGGAGCGATTGTTCCTCACTATCCAAATCTGGGCCAGGTATCACAACATTGCATTACACCTGAACGAGTGCCCTTACTTTGTGTGGTTTGCATATATGTATATATAATCTATCTATTTTAACTTCTTTCTGGTCAATATGTATGTGCCATCAAAAATTTGAAGGATAATTACATTGTTTCTAATAATGCACTTAAAATAAATGCACAACTCTTTAAAATATTCTGTAGTAACCTAACTGAAGATGTACTTTGAGATTTTAATGACTTTTGAAAATATTCATGAAGGTAAATACAGTCTTCAATGTGAAAATTATGTTTTTGGAATAATTTAAACATTAGAGCTATCAACTCTGTAGTAGTAGTATTAACTAGATTAAACAGCACTAGATATGCCAAAAATACAGAAATAACTTTATATCCATTTTGAATGTTAGTAGAGAACATTTTACACCAAATACATAATTTTTTTTTAAATTGTAATTACCTTACTTTCTTTTCCTATTGTTTCATTGTGGAAAATCTGTCTTAATAGTCCTTTGACAAAATCACTAAAAATAGAATCAGGGGAATCTCATTTGAATTATTTTTAATTAATATATATTACATTTCTTTCCTAATAATTAGTAATAAAACAAATTTTGTTCTTATAAGCTTAAAGAAACCCATGGAAAATTTTTATTATGCCAATGGAAGCTAAATCTTTTAGTCTGGATTTATTAATTCCAAATAGAAGTAAATAGGATATTTTTATAATAATACTTGTTACTATTATAGTCTATATTTTATTATGCATTATACAAATACTCTCTGAAGAATAATTTTCTAGTTACCTTTACCCACTCTATATTGTTTTAATATAAATACAAATGTTCTTCTTTAATCATTCATATGATTACAAACAACATTCTAAGCTTTTATTTAATAATGATTAATTTAAAAGGCCACCAAACTATTTGAATGCAAAATAAAGCACTTTTTCGACAATAGACCACAATGGTAAAATATGATAGAATATAAACAAAAGAAGAATAAAAGAGGAAGGATAATAGAACAAAGCATTTTTTTAAAGAAAGAGAACAGAAAATTGTCAGATTTTTATGGAATCAACCCTGAATAGCCAAAGCAATCATGAGAAAAAAAAGAACAAAACCAGGGTTACCACGCTTGCTGATTTCAATTTGTACTGTAAAGTGACAATCATCAAAACAGTATAATATTGGCAGAAAAACAGACACACAAACCAATGGAACAGAATTGAGAAACCAGAAGTAAATTCACATACAAGAGCTATCTGGAAAGTATCCAGCATGTAATATGATAATGTTATATTGACAATGGCTGGATAGTTTCTGGACAGTCCTCATATATATGGGCAGATAATTTTCAACAAAGGTGCAAAAAACATACAAATGGGAAGTGAAAGCCTCTTCAATAAATGGTGCTGGGAAAATTAGAAAGCCACATGCAAAAAGAATGAAACCAGTAAGTTTTGAAACAGTAAGTTTCAAAGAAGAAAGCATAGGTACCATATTTCTGAGATTAGAGATGATTTTATGAATTTGACCTCAAAGGTAAGGAAAGCATAAGCAAAAATAAGTGGATGAAACTGTATCAAACTAAAAAACATCTGTACAGCAAAAGAAACCATCAGCAAAACAAAGAGGCAACCAACAGAATGACAGAAGATATTTGCAAACAATACCTCCAATGAGGAGCTAATATCCACAATACATAATAAATAAATAAATAAAAGTAAAATAAAAATAAAAAAACACTCGTACAACTCAAAAACAAAAAAGGAAATAATCCAATTAAAAAATGGGCAGAGGACCTGAACAGACACTTCGCCCAAGAAGACATACAGACAACCTACCTATGTAAGAAAAGATGTTCAGGAGCTCCCTGGTGGTGTAGTGGCTGAAGGCTTCAGCGCTGGTGCTGTCAACACTGCCGCCTGAGTTCGATTCCCAGCCAGGGAGCTACCCACATTAAAAAAAAAAAAAAAAAAAGTTCAACTTCACTAGCTATGAGTATTAGGGAAATGCAAATCAAAACCACAATGAGATACCACCTCACAAGAGATAGAATGGATATTATGAGGAAGACAAGGAATAACAAGTATTGGAAACTTGGAGAAAGCTGTGGAGAAAAAGGAACCCTTATACATGCACTGTTGATGAGAATGTAAATGGGCACATCCACTGTAAGAAATAATAAGTTTCCTCAAAATATTAAGCATAGAGTTACCATGTGACCCAGCAACCCCACTTCTAGGTATCTACCCCAAATATTCGAAAACATTTATCCATAAAAATCTATGTACTCCTATGTTCGTTGCAGCATTATTCACAGTGGCTGGAGATCCCTTTCACTACTGTGGTTCTAAAAGACTTAAAGAATTTCTGTTCGAAACCCAAGTGCCACTAATGCCACATATGCATATCTCTCCAACAATAACATTACATGATGTCCTATGAAAATCTGATATACAATGAAAATCTGATATATAAGGCTGGTTTTTAAAATAAAGGACCATATTTAATCATGATATTGAATTTTTTTTTAGTTCAAAAATTTAACCAAATCACATAAAACACTAGAATTACTGGTATTACCGTGGTTTCAGAGGATGAACTAGGATGAGGCGAATGGGTGTTTAGTGATTTTTCCTTCCATGTCAGGCTTTAATACGTCTTGGTACTTATTCTGTCTTTATTTAAAATTTAAATTTTTGCTCATCATGAATTTTTGTATTACTCTTCATTTCTTAGCTATTTCATTAAATAGTATTTATCTTGATTAGTGAGTTATAGTAACTGCTTAAATTTTACACCCGAGTCAAGAACCTTACTTTCTATACTGTTAACCCAGCCCCATTTCACATAAGCTCTATTGCAAGGGAATAGATAAATGTACGAAATACTTCCAACATTCCCTTGTTTGCTTGGCATATTCCACACAGCAAAAATAGAACTATCTTACTGACCAGGATGTTTTCTGCCCTCATCAAAATAATATGGACTCATACTTAGCACAGATAGGGGAGGGCAGGCCCCTGAGATCGGCAAGTGTTTAATTTCATTTGTCATTTGACAAAAACTATCAGTAGCAATTGTTTAATTTCACATCTGTCTCAGGCAGAATGACTTGTTGAGATTAACAAGAGGCTGAGCAAAAAACTTAATTAGTTAGAAGATATGTATACTCAGCAAACTTTAAGTATAAGATTGCATATGGAAATTAAGAATCCCACTAGACACCCAAGAGAATAAACTGAAAGCTATTAGAATCATTAAGAGGGTTTGGTATAGTAGACATGTAAAAAGAAAAACACATAAATCACATTCTTCAGACCAGCACAAAGCAGTTGGAAAATATAACAGACAAACAGAATACAACAAAAATTAACCGACATATATATTGATAGAAAAAATGAAGCTTTATTGCATAATTGAATTGGAGAAGAGAATACTACAAATTTAAGCTCTTACATTAATTCGCAGGTTTAGGGTAATGCCAGAGAAGAACTAATGGTACTTTTAAAACTTGAAGAAATATGACTTTGAGAATAGCAGATGAGGTATGTCTGAAAATCCACTTCTCCTTTAAAGTAACTGGAACACTGCTGAAAATGTCAAAATCAACTTTTTCTGAGCTTAGAACATTAACTAAAGGATTAACCAAACAACTGGATCTCTGTAAGAACAATGTCATTTGTGAAATTTTAATTTGCCTTTATTTTATGTCCCTGCCCTCAGCTCCATTATAACCTTAAAAATCATGTCTTGCAAATATAATAGCTGATAAAACCAGAAGTATGAGTAGAATGACTTAGAAGTTCCCCAAAAGTCCCATCCCTAGAGTCTTGTCACTATTTTTCCTTTCGCTAAAAAGCACCATCCTCAGGGATTGCCTTTATTTGGCCTTGATCAAAACTCTCACTTTGAGTGAGGAGCCCTATCCTCAGATCATTTGTCAGAAACTAAACTATCAGTAGCAATTGTTTGATTTCACATCTGTCTCAGGCAGAGTAACTTGTTAAGATTAACCAGAGACTGAGCAAAAAACTTAAAAGAAAACCCAATGACTGAGATGTTGCCAAGGAAAATTAAGACATATTCCAGAAAACTAAAAAGAAATCTAAAAACACATGCTTAGGGTTCTGCATATGCACCGGGAAGAACTGGAAGGACCCTAATTTCTCACCTTTGACTGACTTCGAACTCTGTTAATGCAGAATGGTAAATTGCCTCTCACAGCATTAAAATTAAGCTGTAACAAACAGAGAGCTCTTTAGGGAAAATAAAAAAAAAAAAACAAAGTAAAAAAAGAAAGACTTATGTAATCTAGGCATTTAAGGAAATCTTTGTCAAAACATTAGCTGATTACTTAAATGTAGTTTAGTGACCACACATGACAAGTCATACAGATTCTGTATAATAAATCCAGGAAAATCACTAGCAGCAACAATAATAACAGCAAAAAACCCTGGGGAGAGGAAATCTGGTTTTCAGAATTGCCATACTATTTTCATTGATTGATTTGAACAGCTTTATTGAGGTGTAATTGTTATACAAAACACTGCACGTATTCAATGCATACAATTTAATGAACGTGGGCATAGGCATATACCCATGAAACCATCACCACAGTCAAGATAATGAATGTATTCAGCACCACAAAAGTTTCCTCATGCCCCTTTGGTGTTTTGTTTTGTTTGTTTTGTTTTGTGGTAAGAACACTTAAGAGACTTACCAACTTAACAAAAATTTTGTCAATAATACTGTATTATTAATTACAGGCACTGTTATACAGCAGATCTCTGGAAATCATTTATATACAGTGAATCTCTAGAAATTATTCATCTTACATGATTAAAACCTTATACCCATCGAACAACTCCCCGCTTCCCCCTCATCCCAACTCCTATCAACCACAATTCTACTTCATGCTTCTATTAATTTGAGTCTTTTAGACAAGCCATGTAAGTGGAATCATGTAGTTTTTGTCTTTTTGGTCGTGTGACTTTGGGGAAAATACAGGCTTATTAACAGATATTATTATTCTAAACACAGGGACAGAAATATGGTTGTTCCTTACTAAAAGATTATTTTATATGTATTTCAACAAGGGGACAGAACGTGAGAGTTCTGTAAAACTCCTTTGAAAGCAATCTTTCAAATGAATTCAGCCCCTAATGTGCAACAGTAATCGATTCGGATTAAAAAAATGCATGAGCTTGATGTATTTTATAGCCTCAAACTGTCACTTGATTTTTAAATCTCTGCAGTAGAATTCACAGGTAAATGGGACCTGCTTTCCCTACATCATTTGAAAATGCTTGAGAATTACCCAATTTGAATTAGACTATCCTATATAGTAACACTATATGTAGTTCCCAGTGTGTAAAATTAAGCATTTTCCTTTGTTCTTCTATTTTTTTAAACAAATATTTTCAGTCATTTTGTATATATTCATTACATTTTTATTACTCTTATTTAGACAATTTTAAAAATTAATCTGACGACTTAGGCTATAATAACTTAATAGAATAGACTCAAGGTTATTAACACAGATTTCTTTACTCACTTGATTGAACAATAGGTCACCTGTGCTACTAGGGTTCACTGATAATAATAACAATAGCAAAACTGGTCAAAAGTAAAACCCAAGATTTTGTAGTAATTTTAAATAAATGTTCCATATTTATTCAAAATACATCTGGTTTAAAAATATTATTTGTGGCATCTACAATAGAGATACTTTTCTAATATACTTTTCAGAGGAGCTAACATGTTTTTTGTATAATATTTATATTTTTAGCATGCTACTTCTAAGGAAAATAAAAAGACTAATCATTGCTGAATATTAAACTCTTTCCTCGGATTTACATCTATCCTGGAGCCACTAGAGGGCAAGCTTTACTTTGTAATGAAACAGAAATTTGCTTTCAAATCCAACTGTAATAGTACACAATTAAAATATTTGAAATTACTGTTGTAAGAGTAAAAATCTGCATACCGTTAATGAATGGTCACTACTGATACCTGCCAGTAAACCTCAGAAGAGATTTCCTTTTTCAAGTAAATTTCCAAGGTCCCCAGATAAGACCAGAAGCAGAGCTGTCTGCCTGACCCTCAATTCATTGCAGAGCCATGAGGCAATTCAGCTTTGCCCAGCCACGGTGGGCAGAATAATGATCCCCAGGAGATAGTCGTGTTGTAATTCCTAGAAGCTATGAATAGGTAAATGACACCTAAATGGCAACAGGAAATTGTAGACGTGATTTAATTCAGAATCTTAAAATGAAAAGATTGTCCTGGGTTATCAGGGCAGGTCTAACATAAGGATTCTTAGAATAGGCAGGAAAGTCAGTGCACAAGAGCAGAGAGAAAGACTTGATGGTGCTACAGTGCTGCTTTGAAGATAAAGGAAGGGGATATGAAATCAGGGGTGCAGATGGCTTCTCATAATTGTCTACTAGGAGGTAAAGAAACAGATTCTCCCATAAAGCTTCCTTCCAGAAAGAAGACAGATCTGCTGACACCTTCATTTCAGCCCTGAAAGACTCATTTCAGACTTCTGACCACCAGGCCTGTAATATAAATTCATGTTGTTTTAAGCCATTAAATTTATAGTAATTTTTTATAGCAGTGGTAGGGAACTAGTATGCCAAGCTAGAAAGCATAGCCTGTAGATTTACAAGTCATATAAGTGTTTTATACCCCATTGCTAACTGATATGCTCTTTAAAGTAGGGGTTTTTTTCCTATGCATAAAAACACCTGAACTGTTTTAAAAGATTAGGCATATTTTGATAAAATGTAGAACAAGCAAATAAGAAAGGAGAAAGAAGAGGAGGAGAACAAATTGTATTACCAGCATTTATCTTTCTCAAAATGAGACATGAATACTCTATCTCATTGAATTCATAAGCAGCCATACAGAATAAATAATTGTGTTGTTTCATTAATGAAACTAATATACAGATATACTGTAAGTACAGCTAAAAATAAGGAGTCCTAGAACTAGGAGTAAGTCTTATTAATAATGAAGTTTATAACTTTTTAAATCATAATATTAAGAAAAATATAAATATGAGTTTATATAATAAAACTAAGACTTATACAGTCAGTGTACAATAGTATATTAAATCCATGACCTATGAGATTTATATGAAATTCTGTGCTTCAGCTGAAAGTATTTTCAGATGAATGCTTGCCTTTGTCAGAAATAATATAATTATGCAATAGCAGAAACAGAAAAATATTGTATCAGCTTTGCTTTGAAAGATCATGTAAATAGTATCAAGAGTGTTTGAAAAAATAAAATGTTATAACAAAAATTCTTATTTTAATAACTTTGCTAAGAACTTTTAAGGCTAATTGTTTTTTTTCACATCTTTTCTAAAGCTGTTTTCTTCAGAAACATCAATTCTAACCATGAAATAAAAAATACCAAGATATACAGTAGAGCACCATAGAGAAAATGTCATCTAGTTCTCACTGTTAAATGTATATGACCTACCAAATGGAGTGATTACATTTTACAAATGTGCATTTTAATACACAACTAATGGCATTTTTCTCACCTTTATAAAATTGCCTTGCCACTTAAAAAATGTCTGTTTTTAAGAAGCATGTAGCATTATACTGACATTTAATTAATCATAAAAAGCAGCAATATTCAATAGGAGAAAACTAAAAATACATCAATTATTTTTATAATATATTTTATTAAAATAACAAGCTGAAAAAGGTCACATTCTAATCTCAGGGGTACAGGTTAACAGACTAAGATTGGAGCACAAGGACCATATCTGTGTGTGTCCATAATGTCTGATCTTTACTTCTGTCAAGATCTCATTTTTGGAGTTCCCTGGTGGTGTAGTGGCTAAGGCTTCGTCACTGGTGCTGTCAACACTGAGGTCTGGGTTCGATTCCCAGCCAGGGAACTATCCGCATACAAAAAAAAAAAAAAAAAAAAAAGAAAGATCTCATTTTTGTGGCATATCTCAGTGTATTGGGAAGCATTTTTCTTTTTTTTTTTTCTTTTGGTTGGTTCCCTGAGTGGGAATTGAAACAGGCCGTGGCAGTGAGAGTGCCGAAGCCCAGCCACCACATCACCAGGGAACCCCCACTTGGAAAGCATACTTAATATTAACCACTTCTGCTTCTTTTATTTTACTATTTCTTTTGCAAATCTTCTCTCCATCTGCCTTAAAAAACTCAATAAGTTTAAAAAAAATTATATCAGGGGTGGTACAACAAACATTGATTACTAAATGTCCAGAAATAACAAATACTAACATTGAATCAGTTTTACTTTATATTGAAGAATCACTTGATCACTCTCCAGGCTATTTCCCTCCCTCTCTCCAGCAAGTCACTTCTGTCATTAATTTGATATGTATTTTTCCAACATTCATTTTCATATTTTTATTATGGAAAAATATGAGATCTGACAATTAAGTTCGTTAACTTGCCACCGTGCACTTACGTTGACTGCACTGTACCAACAAGTCACTAAGGTTTCATAACCTAGGTGTACCTGTGTCTCACAGCTGTGTTCCTGTGGAGGTGTGAGATGTCTTGCTGAGTGGCATTAATCATTATTGTGTGTTTTCGTGTACTGTGGTGAGAATGTCGGAACTTGAATTAGAGCAACGAACGAACATTAAATTTGTTAAACCTGGTAAAAGTAGAAGTGATATCAGGGCCACATTAGCCCAAGTGTATGGGGATAATGCCATGAAGAAAACGGCAGTGTACAAATGGATTAAACATTTTTTTGAGGAGAGAGAAAGCATCACTAATAAAGAGAGGTCAGAGTGGCCAGTAATGAGCAGAACTGATGAAAACATTACAAAAATTTGTTGAATTGTGTGTCAAAATCGTCAGCTGACTGCGAGAAACATAGCACACCAAGTAAACATCGATAAAGAAACAGGAAAATCTTAACTGAAAATCTTGGCATGAGAAAGGTGTGTGCAGATTTGGTCCTGAAGGAGCTCACCAATGAACAAAAGCAAACACAGTCAAGTATGCCAAGACCTTTTGGCAAGGCAAGATGATGTTTTGGGCTATGTTATCACTGGTGATGAAATATGGGTGTGTACCAATATGACCCTGAAACAAAGCGCACAATGGAAGTCAGCCAATTCTCCATGATCAAAAAATTTCTGTCAGTCCAAATCAAGAGCTGAAATGATGTTGCTAATTTTTTTTTGTATCAGAGGGATTGTTCATTATGATTGTATCAACTGGACAAACAGCCAACCAAGTTCACTATTTGGAAGTGCTGAAAGGCCTGCATGAAAAATATGAAAACAGAGTTTCTAGCCAGTACACCAATAACTGTATGACTTTTTTCTTTACCTGAAGATAAAGGAAATATTGAACGGAAGACACTTTGATGACTTTCAGGATATCTGATAATACAACAACAGCTCTGATGGCCATTCCAAAAAAAATATTCCAGAATTGCTTTGAAGAGTGAACTAGGCACTGGCGTTGGTACATAGTTTCCTAAGGGTCACTTTGAAGGTGACCATAGTGATATTTAGCAATGAGGTATGTAGCACTTTTTCTAGGATGAGTTTGTGAACTTAATTGTGAGACCTTTTATATCTGAAATAATATATTTCTTTTAACTTTATAGTAAGGGAAAACACAGAGCTAACTATAAAGTCTTATGGACATATTATAGGTATCAACCAATATATAGAATGCATCAAGCTTGTTAATAAGATGAATAAATTTGATTCATACTGAATATCGTAGGAATTGTTTATATTCATTATCACTGATACTTTACATTTGATAAAATAAAAAGAACATTTATCTTTTGACATTTGTAAAATAAATAATTTTAATGGAAAAAACTTGTTATTTTTTATGAAGACATTTTCTAAGAAACAGGTGACAGTTGTGGTTTATGTTTTTTCTGTTAAATTTATTGAGATGACATTGGTTAGCAAAATTACATAGATTTCAGGTATATAATTCTACAGTGCATTATCATGTGTTGCATTACGTGTTCACCATCCAGAGTCAGTTCTCTTTCCATCACCATTTATTTGACTCCCCTCCCATCTCTCCCACCCCCCTCCCACCTTGCTCTCAGGTAACCACTAAACTATTGATTGTGTCCATGATTTTATAGGGTCTCTAGTCTTCTTGGGAAGACTGAGAAAATCCTAAGAATTTTATAGTTCCAGTGTGGTACTTACATTTTCCTTAAATTTCACATGGCTTTATACATTTAGCTAATAAATGTCACTTAATATAAAAATGTTTATGAGAATACAAATCAGCTGAATCTTTTCTTCTTTAACATTTGCTCAACATTTAATAAATATTATTGACCCTTTACTTTGATATATGAGGCACTGTTTTTGGAGAACGTGTTGAAGGGGGAATAAATATTGAATTGCTTGCATTTTGGTTTATCTTTTTTTTTATTAACTCAGTCTGCAGGTTATGTTTTAAAAAAAGTAAAGATCATCCCAACAAAGTCAATTTGTAAGCCCCATAGCTCTGATATGTCAATGGCAGCCACCTAAATCTAAATTTATCTATGTATACTCCAAAAGAATATGTATCAGACAGGTGAATACCTTGATTTTCCAACCCACCCTTGTGGCAGATCTAGAAGTCAGAGAATGTTGACAAGTTAAATTTAAGTAGGACAGCAGCTGAAGTGTAGACACTGTGGGAAATGTAGAGGCCAGAAGCCTCCTAGTGGTTAGTGAAACACAGAAAGGAAAAACAAGCACAAGAAAAAGTCTCACTTTGAATGGAGAAATGCTGAGAAGAGGTCTTAGACCTGGTGTGTTAGTGCACTGGGAATCAAAAAGAATGGATGCAAACTCTACAGAATCAGGGAAGCAATCTTAAAAGAAAAATTTTAGATCTCCATCAGTCTTCACACACCGTTTCTTTTAGATAGTTTTACCAGCCAATGTAAAACTGTTTTGCTAGGTCCTGTTCAGATGTGATGGTAGTTAAAATACCGATATATTTGTGGGGAAGAAAATATTAATTGATATCCATTAAGAATTGTAAATCAGTAGCTGAGTTATTTTGAGTCAATAATGAAAGTTTTTAATGATCAAGCTGCTTGTATTCTATAAGAAATTACCCTTTGACATTTCTCATTATCTAAAAAGTCATACATCTTTCTCTCTTTGATTAATAATTCAGGAAAAGTGTATTTGCTAAGAATAAAAGCACTGGATTACTTACATTGTAGTCTCTCTGAATGTAGACTAACATGCTAATTTCCTCTACTTCTGCAAAGCTCTTTCAACTTAAATATGGGAACACATGTCATACACACATTTAGAAAGCAATTCCTTTTAGAAAGCTAATGAATTCACACATCTCTACCTGAATTCACTTGCAATTTTTTTGTGTATTTTACAGACCTCCTATTATGAGTTCCCCACATCTAGCTTTGACTATAACAAAACTAAATAAAAAATATTTGCCATTTCTTTCCATTGAATGTCTTGAGTCATATTATTTGAAGCAAGACTAGTGACACCTCCACTTTCTAGCTTTCAGTTAGAGGGCTTGTTACTTTATGGTCATATAAAATTTATTAGGAGTGGTGCAAAACTGATGTCTGCTGGCAAGATGATTAATGAAAGACCAAAGTCTATTTCTTCGGTTAAAATGTACCTTCAATGAGAAATCTATACCTATTCCTACCTGGATATTTATTTTTTAAAAGTATTTTTTTAATGGTGGCTATAAATTTATATTCCAGGTCAGAAGGATCTAACAATGACAGTAATACCAACGTGATCTTTTGCAAATTTAGTTTTGGTAAGCCAGGCAAATTCTGTCTTTTAGATTCCTTATGGTAGAAATACGAGCTTATCATTTGTATAAATAAGAGTCTCCTTAGACCAAAAGATTCAATTGCAAATTTTTTCCAATGAAAAGGAAAAATGGTCTGGGTTCCCTTATGAGTTGAAAATTACATTTAAGGTTAAATCTAAATAGCAATATGATATTCAGAAGAGCAGCTGCCTTGTGACAAGCATTATTAGCTTTTATGGTTCAGAAATTAACACTGGAAGGAGCAATAGGGAGTCAGGTAAAAACGGATCTATTACAAAAGGCCCTTTGCAAAATGTGTTATTTAAATCCTGATTTCTGATGGACAAACAACAAAAATATTTACCTATTTATGTAATGTTAGGTTTTCTAATTTTGAGAAAGTTTTATGGAGCATATTACTTACTGCATGTTATATCGTGGTAGAAAAAAATGTCCCTTAAAATTAAACATTAATAATAAATGCAGATATGCTTTCCTTTCAATGTGTACTTTAAAACTAAATAACATTTACATTCAAATGGCCATCACCCTTCCACCAAAGACCATTGAAAACATACAATCTAATTGTATTCAGAGATAGACTATCAAGAGTAATCCTGGGTTTCAGTGACTGTAAGAGGACAAAACAAAAACCCAGTAATGCATATTTACGAATCTGGCGGTACCACTCAAAAGTAGTTGCTAAATGGAGTGCTTGACACTTGATAGTCAGCAATCCATTCAGGTAAATGGAAAAATAAACCAGGGTATATATAGGGCCTTGTGGCTCACCCCATTCCCAGTGCCACCTCAGCAGGGACTTGATGTTCTCCACTCTGTGTCCCGTCCCTTTTGCCCCGGTATATGTGCCCTACCCACCCACTCCTGACTTCCAGTTTACAAGAACCTTTTGTAGCTGGTATATCCCAAGCAACGTTATCTCCATCATCAACTTCAGTTCTCCACAGTGCTTCCCAGCCCTATTTTTTTGTGTGTGTGCTTTTTGGTATGTGGGTAGCTCCCTGGCTGGGAATCGAACCCAGGCCGCCGCGCTGACAACGCCAACACCGAAGCCTTAAGCCACTACACCACCAGGGAACTCCCCCCAGCCCTATTATCACTACTGAGAAGAGTCCGCATCTCAGAAATAATGGCACATGCATCTATACTAAAAGATAGTATAGCCTTCAAAAAGAGAGTGGGGGGCTTAATTATTAAATGCCCCACTCCATTGTGCCTAAGTGTACTATTTTGTCTCTTCATCTGCACTGTCAGGTGAATTTGAGCAAGGCTGAATCTGTAGGTAAGATTAAGAGTGGGCCCAGCTGTGAGCACTGGAGAGGGCAAGGCAGGTTTAAGAGTATGTTGAAAGTAGCAAAACATGCCGTATTCTAGATGAGTCACCAATTGAAACCAGCAACCTATACAGTGGTCTACTGAGAGATGCCAGAACTGGCATCCCCCAGATCGCCACCCCAACCTTGTGAGGAATGGAATATTTGTGGAGAAAGGATGGTTTGTTCTATAAAACGCAAGAGAGAGAATATCCTCCTCCTATTTAAAGAGAAGTTGGAAATGGAATTGGGAAAATAAAAAAAATTTAAAAAAACACTTATAGATAGTGGGACTTCCTTCAAGAGGAAAGAACAAGCATTTCCCTCCCTATCAGGATGTCCGCGTAGGCAGCAGAGTGGCTAACCTCTCTGTGCTGTACCTATTATAGCACAGGAGAAAAGGGAACTGGAATCAGCTGGCCCCATGGGGAACTTGCCAGGTGAGAGTCACGACTACATAGTTACATTCCCAGCTCTCCAAGAGCATGGAAGTGGGGCCATCACGTCTCCATGCAGAATAGAAGAAATCAAGTGCCAAATCTATACTGCATGACAAACAAGGAGACTCATATCATAGGAGGTGTCGTGACATCCCTACTTGGAGTTCAGTAGAGAGAGGTAGCCAGTCTTCTCAGGGCTCCTGGGAGACTTGCATGGAAACAAGCCACTCACCAAGGGAGCAGATTGGGACTATCAACATGGGACGGCCGAACAACACGAACTACAACAGTAGTTAATATCAACCAAGAAGAGATGTTTGTAATTTTCTTTATCTCTTCAAACCACACACCAGAGAAGCTCGTCCCAAAGAGACAACACAATCTGGGGCAATGGATGAGGAGCATGAGGTAGTTTATAGAAAACTGTGTTATCTGAGCAAAATTGAAGTTTTTAAAGGGTATAAAGAACAATGTAACAATCGAAGAGCTAGAGTTGAGACGACTTGCATGGGTCACGTTAGTGACTGCAGGGAGGACCTGTCTGTAATGAGCCCAAATCAAGAACGCACAGTTTTAACCCTAGTGCAGCACGTGGAGGCCTGGTACTCGGCACTCTTTAGAAACTCTGGTCGTGTTCTCCTGTTTTCATCTGGAAAACCTGTCAGAGATTCTCTATTCTTATTTTTTTTTTTTGGTATGTGGGTACTTCCCTGGCCAGGAATCGAACCCAGGCCGCAGCATTGACAGCGCCAGTGCTGAAGTCTTGAGCCACTACACCCCCTGTCAGAGATTCTCTATTCTTATTTGAAGTTTTCTACCTTTCTACACTTGTGTGTCTTAGACACCTTTGCAGATATAGCTATTGTGTTAAAACTTATGTTCAGATAAAGGCCCTTGCACACAAACACATTTTGGAGTACAATTTCAGGGTAATTCGCAGACCTATTTAGGACCATTGTAAAATATTTATGAATTCTCAGAACCCAGCTCATGAAGATCAGATCTATTTCTTTTTTGGCTGCTCTGAGTGTACACTGTGATTTTCTGTCCTTGGAGTGGTAAATAGGATGATGCTTGACCTGTTTTTTATATCAGGATCTGGATAAAAGCTGTCCTTTCCTCCAACTCTCCATACCTAAGGATCTCCTACTAATTCGTCAGGATTCTGCTCAGTATCCCTACTGTCAAAAGTCTTCCCAGATCACCTCTGGGATGAATTAACTCTTCTTAGTTTCCTTCAGACATTTATCAGGGTATTTTTTGCAATGTAAGACTGTAAGTTGCCTCGACTGTTAAGTGTCGTGTGGTCAAGATTCTGTTTTAGGGGGTTCCCTGGTGGTGTAGTGGCAAGCCTTCGGTGCTCTCAACACTGCAGCCTGGGTTTGATTCCCAGCCAGGGAACTACCGCCCCCCCCCCAAAAAAAAAAAGATTCTGTTTTATATCTCTATCTTCTAGAGCCAGCATAAGACCTGGCACACAGTAAACAAATATATAATGAAAAGTTGTGAAATGGGTGACTAAAGAGATGAGTAAAGACACCTGTCATCTAATTAGGTCCATTCTTAAGTATATACCCAATCCTTTCCTCCATTAGTAAATTATACCGTTCTATTCATCAGCAAAAACTCTCAGAATCTTTCCTTTTTAAAAATTTATTCCCTCATCCCCCTGAAATCAGGGGAGCTCAGATACAGATTTGGAATGCACACATTCTCACAGATTGCTACTGCTGTGTCTTGCTTTAAGTTTTATGTCCCTGTTACCTTGCTTCTAGTGGTCTGCACTCTCAATATCCTCTGCCTGTTTAATTACTTCTTATGTTGCCACAGTAGCTCCTATATACTGCATTTTTCTCCTTCTGTGGGCCAGCCATGCTTCATCTCACACAAATGGAGATTTCATAGCACCTGATCCAATTTCTCTAACCTAACCTCACTTCTGTGAAATGATGCAGACATATGATACCATGGATGTTTGCTGGTTGCCTTCCTAACATCTTCTTCCTCCTTATATCACCAGGCATATTAAGTTATTCTTCAAGAAGTTTTCTCTCTCCCATTAGCAGAATTACATATTGGATAGAATGTTCCCCTCCCCCCGCCCCTGGCTTTAAGAGTAGACCTTTACTGTTTTAAGCAATTTTGTATATCTCATTCCCTTTAGACCAGATGCTCACCTGACTAGTATGGAATAATTCATAAAAAGGAGTACTGAAAATAGTTCTCTATTTCCCTTCCAATGGTATAATGTGTCATAGAAAAGCTGAAATTTCTGCAGTCATTTTGTTACCTCATGCAAAAAAAATAGAGTTTTGGGTGGCTACCGAAGAAGGAGCCTAAAAATGTAACTAGATCTGGTTTCCTCAGAAATGACTTACTTTGTTTTTATTTGTTTGTATATTGTTTACTTTTATTTATGTTAAAAAATAAACCCTTGCCCATCTTAGGCTTTTATTATTTCTGTATTACTTTTATCTTTTATTATCAAAAGAATCTAAACACAAAACCTAGGATGAGACTGAAGATTTTATATCTCAGGTAAATAATAAGTCTTTAGAGTTCAGATCTCAGAAGAAAAGATATGAAAGTGGAATAAAATAATAATAGAAAATTAGAGGAGGGAAATGAGAAAAATAATGATAAAAATTGGCCTTAGTAAATCTGGACCATATTTAAATGAGACATCAAGATGAAGAATAGTTCATCAATTTGATCTCCAGTGTAGACAAGCTGAGACTATGAGACATCAGTGCAACGAATCATCTTAAGATTTTATAAAATGGAATAACTGCCACTGTGTTGGTATCTGGCCTTGTAAACTGGTGCATTCATTAGGATCCCCGTTTAAGTAATGGGCACTAAGAAGTTTAACACACGAAGATTCATTTACTGGATACTGGAGTATCGAGGGAATTCACAAAGGGATATGCAGGTGGGCCTCAGGAACATACCAGAACCAGGAACCTGCTAGAATTCTGTCCTATCATCTTTACTTTCTTGGTATATCTGCTCCCTCCTGTTCTTTCTGCAGAATAGTATCCTTTACTCCTCTCTCCTTTCTTCCTAATTCCAAACCCCTTCGAAGTAGATTCTAGTTGACTGACTCAGGACTGAGACTCAATCTGGACCAATTAACTGCTGTCATGGTGTGGAATCATAATTTGTGAATATATACTGGAAAACTAAGGACTTGATGTCTTGGCACTTTCATGAGAAGGAGGAGAGTGAATTCAACACAATTGGTGTCCACTAGGATTAAGAATAGTTTAGTATTGGCACCGTAGACTATAAAACTACATTGTAAGTGGGGTGTTTTCTGTCCTTTCCATACCGTGTTATCTAATCGTTGGCTTTCACTTCTTCTCCCACTATGTCGCTTCCCTCTCTTGCCACTCACATCAGAGACATAAAGAATTGTAAAGGTTTTTCCTCCGTGTGTTTTTCTGGTTTAATGCTATAATGTAAGCTAAGAGGCAACACTTGGAGATGGCATGCAAAACACCTATGGTAGTTTATTGACAACTACTACAGGGGAACACAAAGCACCTTATTCCTAGACATGGCATATACTAATAATTTCATCTTACTATAACCCATTTTCCAAAAGCTTAACACTGTATTTTACATGATAGCTTTCTCCTACTAAATAAGAGATCTTATTAAATATATGCATGTATAACAATGCTTTGAAAAAAACAAACAAAAAACTCATGGACACAATCAATAGTTTAATGGTTATTTGGGGGCAAAGGGGCAGGGGGTGAGAGAAGAGGGAGGGGGTGGAAGAGAAGGGAGGGAGAACCAAATATAAGGTGATGGAAAGAGAACTCACACTGAGTGATGAGCATATACTGCAGCAAGTAGACGATGCACTGTAGAATTGTACACCCAGAACCTATGTAATTCTTGCTAACAGATGTCACCCCAATAAGTCTAACAATAAAAAAAAATTTTAAGGGTGCTTTTCTACATTTTCAATTGGCTTTTCCTCTTACTCCCAAACTCAACTTCTTCTTATATTCTCCCATTTAGGACCATGTATTTAGAAGTGCATAATCCATATAAGAGCCTAAACTGGGGATTATTGCCTCCCCTCCTTTTACAAGATTAAGTCCTAACTTAGTTGAACTGATTTCATTCTTTTACACAACTTTGCTGTTCATTCTACTGCTCAGAAATGAAAATGATACAGTTCGTTGCTGAACTCAATCTTCACAAACTGTTTTTTCAAGCCCCAGCAATTTTTAATGTTCAAATCATAAACATCAGAGAAGAAGAGTTTAAAATAGAAATGCTGACAAGCCCTTAACTACAGCACATTGAATGATGCTACCATAATGCACTGTATCAGATATACTCCTTGGAGCTTATTGCCAGTGGTGAGTCTATAAATTCCTGAATTAAACCTAACTACTCACAGCTTACACTTTTAAATTTGATTTCATACTTTATGCTCTCCTTAGAGAAATCTGAGTTACAGCAGGTGGTATACATAGGCAAATAAAAACAGGATAAACTAAACCACTTATATAAGGTCTGAAATATATTTTTACTATATTGCTACTACAAAAATGGTTTGTCCTGCGTACCAAATATCTCTTCATCATATTAAATACTTGTGAACCATTCCTAATAAATAAACAATGGAAAGTCTATTGAACAATGACATATGAACCTGAAACTAGATGATTTACAGATTTGGAAAGTATCTATTTTTAAATATTAATATTTTAAAAATTACCTTTAATACATTCTGATGTTTTCCACAGTTTAAGATATGAAACAATGAGGAGTTTTTCCACTTTATATTCAAAATAGTAGCAATTTTCTCCTGTAAATATATCAGAATCTATACATCTCATTGCTAAGACAGAGTCATTTAGAGAATGTAACTTTCATTTAGCTGATCTTGACATGCTGTTAATAGGCAACCTTTATTTAATCAAATGAAGATGGTTAGTTATCATTATCGCTTAGGGATTCTAAATGTCATGATCAGAAATTACGGATGGCATAATAAATGGATTCTTTAAGTTAGATGTATTAATTTTTAGATTTTCCTGTTTTTATAACTTCAACTAGAATTTTATCTTGAAACTCAGCTACTGTAGACTTTAGCAAAGCTAAGAATGAATTGCATGGAAAAATCTTCAACTTATTTCTATAAATTTCTCAGAGACATCTAAATTTTTTCACTTTCATTTGTTGTCTTAAGCAAGTTGTCAAAAAATCAAAACAAACGTGTCAAACACATCAAGATGCATAGATAAAAGTACAATGCTTGAATACTTAGGGAAAAGGATTTAAACGTTTTATGATCAAAGGATCTTAGGAAAATAAAAACAAAAATCGCTCAAGTCTATACTAGCTTTTTCTATAATAATAAAATAGACAAATTATTTCTAACTTGTCTCATTTACTTTCACAAATAATAGAGTTTGAAATAAAAGTCTTTCAAATAAAAACTAAACACGAAATGGGAATGAAACTAACTGAGTAAGAAATCACCAAATCAGATGACTATTATATTTTCTTTGACTTGATTTTTTTATTTGGCACTTAGACTCTAACATAATTTTTACTAAATATGTTTTGATAATTTTTTTGAATCAGAGTAATATTTACATTGGAGCAGATGTCCAAATGAATATGAATATTCAGAGGCAACACCCTCAGTCAGCTTGCAGCAAGGAGACCTAAAGTTTGTGCATAACATTAATCTGCATGGCCTTGAAGCCAAAATGCTATCATCAAGGGTGTCCTCTGGGGAACGAATCATGGTAGTCGGCAAGACGTCTCTCTTGAACTATTTAGTCATTGAATCTAATGGGAATGTTGTAGAAACAGTATTAGAAAAAGCCATTGAGGAATTATCCATATGTAAAATACTCAAACCAGTGGCTTGATGTTCTGTGTATTTTCCTTTGCAATTTAAGCTTCTCTTGTCCAGGTTGGAGATCGTACGGTTAAGCCAAAACTTAAACAGAAAGGTCAATTGAAAACATCACCCAAACCAATCTGTTTATCATTTTACTTTCTCAGTGAAACTTAGGATATGCAGCACAGTGATAATCTATATCCCATCTTGCTTTTTATTTATCTTTATTAGGACAGTGGATGTATTGTGACAGTTTTATAATCTATACCCGTATAGGTTTTTGACCAATCAAACCTTACTAATTTAACTATAGTTTCAGTTGTGGGAAATTTTGTGTTTTGAATTTCCTTCTGTGGCTAGAAAATGGTCAGCATCCTTAGGAAGGCTGAATACTGAAAACAGGTTGGGTTTTCTGCCCTTGCTTATATTTCTTTGATACAGAGGAAGTAGAACTTGATGCAAAATGATAGACTTTGATCTCTACTATCTTTTTAGTGGACTACTTTGATGAACCTGTTATCCTTTCTCTATAAATGTGGAAGTATTGATGATATACCCAAATGAAAGAAAAATCCTTATATATAGATGTTCCTTATACATAGGCTCAGGCTTCTTCAGTTTTCTTTTCATATTTTCTTCCTAATTCAACCTATTTATTTCCCTAGTCAAGAGGTCAGAAAACTTTCTCTGTAAAGAACCAAACACAAATACAGATTTCCTGATCTATATGCTCTCTGTCACAATTACTCAACTCTGCCCTTGTAGCATGGCAGTAGCCATTAACAATACTTAAAGGAAAGGGTGTAGTTATGTTCCAGTAAAATATTATTTACAAAAACAGATGAAAGACTGTTGAATTGGCTGATCTCTGTTCTAAATCATAGTTTTAATCATCATTTCTTCAAATCTGTACCAGTAGCCCTGAGTGTTTCCTCATCTCTAGGTCTGCATTTCAATCCCAATAAACATTACATTTGATGCTAGACATTACAATGTATACCATATGTTATTCCATTTGATCCTAATCATAGCTTAGTGTTTATTATCCTATTTTATAGTGACCCTAAGCATCTTACCCAATCCTGTAGCAAGAAAGTGCAGACATTTATTTGAACACATATCTATCTTAACCCCAAATCTCATGCTTTTATCACCTAAGTGTCCTCTAACATACAGATGAGGGATAAATTCCTTGATCTGGCCCTCCTTCACTTTACAATCTGTTCAGGACTCAGAGAGCTCTTATGCTTAACCCACAGTGGTACTTTGTGAATCTGTAAAATTAGTACCTTCAACCAAAAGTAATTACAAAATATTCAAATGTGAGGCAAAAACACAGCTCCAAAAATCTTCATAGAATATGGTTTATTTGACTGAAAAATGATATAGTCGATGGTTAAAGAAAACTAGGGTCATGGCGTGTCCAGGTTTTCACATGAGAATTCCTTCTTTCAGCCCCCCATCCCAAAAAGCCTCCCAAAGTGGGTCATGAAGCAGAAGCATTGCCAGGGAAACACCCTCACAACTTCTGTGTTATACCAACTAAAAAAACATTAATGCAAATTACGTTGTATGGTCAGGACCACATATTTGTAGACCTGCATCTGGGCAAGTATGGCAGGCCTGGCTGAACACAGGTACCGTGCTACTGCTTGGTATCAGCTTCTGCTCCTCTCACATCCATAACAACTCATTGAGATATTTACTCCTAAATGTCTTTATAGCACTCTTTCCAATTGTTGTTATAAAATCACCTCACTTTTTACCACTCTGAGAATGACTCATTTTAGAAATTTCAAATGAAGCCCAAAAAAAGTATGATGTCAGAGACCTCTCAGTAGGCAATGGGAGGGGAAAGTTTGCAAACGTTAACATCAGTGATATTCAACCATGTTTCTTTGCCTCAGCACATTTTCCTATTCTCCCATATGCCTCTCTGTGGGAGGAGCCACACTTCACTATCACCATTTTTCAAATATGAGATGTCCTTGCAGGCTTTCATATATACCTACTTATCCAGGAATGATTTTCATCATCTGTCCTACTCCCTATCTCCAAGAATGGAAACCCTCTACTCTTATTAGGAGTTAAGTGTCATGAAGGTCTTCATCTTTCACACTTACTCTTTCATCTGCAATTCCAAAATTGGTGCCTGATGTACAGAAGGGGCATAATTAGAATTCAATTAAAATGTATGAAAAATTTTAAGTGAAAAGTAATTATAAATATTAAGCATTATTTGTATTCTAGGTCACTTTCTAAACACCTTATATGCAATAAGTAATTTAATCCTCTCAATGATTATACAAGGTCAGTATCACCCCTATATTATAAAGGAAGAAGTCTAAAGTGGTTGGTTAATTTGCAAATAGCAACTATATGGCAGAGATAGGATTTGAAGCCTATAGCTCACATCATATCCTCAATAAGATATATCTGATTCTTTATACGTGACTCATCATTTCTATATCTTTATTCCCAAGGTAGATTTTCCTTCCACAATTTTAACAATTTCATTTTTGATAAATTTGTTTGTCAGTCAGAATTCTTAGCTGCAAACATGTGAAACCCCACCCTGGTTCATATGACATGAAAATAAATTATTGGAAAGATGGAATCACAGCAAAGGCCAAAGGTCCAACCTTGGAAAACTAGAGAGAGCTTAAATTATCTAAGGAGAAAGAACAACAATCAACATTATCTAAAAGCAAGGGTGGAGAGGCCACCATGCTATTTCTGCTGATGCTGCCACCATGGCTGGTACTGAAGATGGGCATACCACTGTCACACGATGCTTCTGTTGTTCGTTCCATAATGAATTCTAAGCTCTGGCATGCTTCTTCATATCACTTGTCCCAGATCCAAAGCCCTGTGCAGTAGCATTTCAGCTGGAGTCCGAGATCCACTCCCTCTGTCCACACCCCATGAAGAAGAACGTCCTCTTATCTGGGCCCCCTCAGCTTCAGTCCTTCCATTGCTATAGTATCCGTTACAATGGTGGGAAAACACTTGGGTTTAAACACTGTGAATCACATATTTCTCCTGTTCACTTTTTTGTTTCTTTATGCCCATCACATTTAGTTGTCACACACCATTAACTTTCAGTGGATATTGGTATTTTTATGGCTAAGGCTTTTGCTCTTCCTGTACTGATAGCTGTGTAGACCATTAGAAGACAGTTGCTCAAAGAAACAAAAACTCATGGACACAGTCAACAGTTTAGTGGTTACCTGAGGGTAAGGGGGGGATGGCATGGGAGAAGAGGGAGGGGGAGTCAAATGTATGGTGATGGAAAGAGAACTGACGCTGGGTGGTGAGCACATAATGCAACACACAGGCGATGTACAATAGAATTGCACACCTGGAACCAATATAATTTATACTAACCGATGTCCCTCCAAAAAAGTTACAACAAAAAAAAGAAAGAAAACATTTCCTCATTCTCCACAAATCTCACATTGGCATGTAGAGTAGGCATTTTGTCCTTCAGAACTATTTGAAAGAGAGCAATTCACCTCCAACCCCCCACCCCACCACTTCGAGGCATGCAGGCCCTTTCCCCTCCGTGGGAGACGTGATTTCTCACACTGGTGACAGACACTGGTCTTTACTGAGTGGTGAGAAGTTGGTAACGATCCCATGTGTTTTCTCTCATGTGGATTAGTACTGCTTCAATGTGGGCCCTTTACCTTCCCATTCCTGTCTGACACAGGGCAGGCCAGGGGGGGAAAGACAGTTGCTCTCTTTCTCCCTTAGAGTTTCTAGACAGTAACTTCTTAATTCAGAGTTCTTCATGTCCTCTACACATATCATCCAGTTTCCAAACCCTGTTAAAATTATTTTAGTTCACTGTCAATTCATAAGGCCAAAATAATTAGCACACCCGAGAGAAAGAGCCCTCCCTAGTTGAGTCACTGGCTCCATCTATATATGTCCCAGGGTCATCCAAAGTAGCCCTATTCAGATCTCTCATTTACCTACTGTAACCCTTGCTTCAATTGCTTTTGTTTTTTTTTTGTTTTTTGTTTTAGTTGCCATTCTAGATAGCCAAAATAAAATGGCATAAAGATCCTTAGACATACTTTTGCCAATAGGAGACGAAGGGTCAATTCAGGAAATCCTTCCCTATCACCTAGCATTTGACTGTTCCAAATTATATGTACTCAGTCAATATTTAATTTGAATTGAAGCATCATGGTGGGACTTCCAGTTTATTTACATGCCAAAGTTAGAAAACAGTTTTATCTTAACATTATTCTTGCCCAATCTTAGACACTATTTAGTCTAAAACTAGTCAGAGAACAATGACTGGCTCTGGTGATGGTGAAAGATTTTTCTACTCCCTGGATATATAATAGCATTATACATTTTAATTAGAAGAATGGATACACACGTCCCCTTTCTTTAAATTCAAATTTTAATTATGTTAACATTCTTTAATTAGAAATTGTGTTCTCTTTGTACAACTGACTGAATGCTTTAAGAAAGTTTTCCTCAGCCTGACACTGCATGACAAATATGAATATCCCCATCTCCTCCCAAAACGCAATTCAACCTCCAGAATAAAATATATTCAGAAGTGCTTTTTTCTTATTATGTTCATCCTGGTAATTCTGTACTATACTTTCAGTTGAAGGATACGAGGGCTGTCCAGAAAAATTCCAGCCATAAATATCTATATTTTTCATATTACATGTCTGGATATTCTCTAGACAGTGCTCCTTTATACAGCTGCCTTGAAGTTTAATCAACAAAACAAAGCTACATTTAACTGGAATCAATAGAGAAAAATGTAAAGTAAGAAAAATAGGTCAACCATGTCATTTCATAATTACATTATGAATTGTCTTTTCAATAATTTACTCTACCAACATGCCTAGCATAAATGTTAATTCTCCATAGAGGACCTTCCAAATGATCAGTGATGACATTAATATATAGCTCATTTGAGATAAATTATACGAAAACAGGAACCCAGTACCAAAAGGTTAAAAATCTAATCAATGACTTTCTGAAAGAAAATTTATCAGAGAGGATCTGTAGTAATTTTATACAAAGTAGAGGAGGCAAATATTAAACAACACAGCTGAATTAATATTTGATTTCTGCTCTGTGAAAACATTAAACTGGTATTAGTGAAACTCTATACCATTGTGTAAATGTTTGCTTTTGTTTTTCCAAGTTAATCCAACCCAGAACAATGCAATGATTACGCAGTTATCTGGTGTTTATAAATTGCATGTACAGCAATTAGGAAATTTTAAACCACAGAGTCAGACTTGGTTGTACTTTTTGCTTTTCCCTGTTCAAAGCATTCCATGGTAACACTGTCAAAAGGGGAAAAATCATGAATAAATATAACAGAATTCCCAGGCTCAATACCTCTTATTTTCTCAATACTCCAGGCACAGTTCTCATTTGGCTTCACTATCTAGAATTTGAGGATCTCTCTCTTTGACAGAGCATAAGGCGTACGTCCGTGTAAAGACACCCAAGCAAATGTTACTGTTATTTGTCCCTGTTCCACCAGCCAATTAAGGGAAGGGTGTAGAAATGGAAAAAATTTATATTTTCCCAACTTTTTTTCCCTAGCCATATTCATATATTCTGAAACAGTTTGAATAATATGATTTGCATGGAATATTGTTTTCTGTCCTTCCACTTTCAGCCTATGTTCTTCAATCCAAAGTGATTAACTGTTTTTCAGAACACATTTTATTAAAATGTAAATTGAACATATCAAACCTTAATTTTATAGCAGGACATCAATTATGAATGTTAAAATGTCTATTTATTAACACTTCTGTATTTATTCTTATGATAATTAGTTGTTAATAGTGGCTCTAAGACCCAGAGAATTGTATTTATTTATTAATTACAAAATGTCAAATTATTATTGTTATTTATTTATTTAGAGTTGTTTTTCATCATATTCTAATCCTTTAGAAATTCTTAATTTTACACTGATGTGATATACTGACTCCCTCATGACCAGAATATTGAATTTTTATGAACTCCATTTTCTTAACTTTGCAGAGAGCAAGGTGTTTGCTTTTACAACATTCTGCCTAACATAGCTATAGAAAGTGTTGAATCTCCTGTCTCAGTTTTGTGTCTCACAGATTTATGCTACACTTACCTCACTGATGAGAAAAATAAAACAAATGAAATGCAGGCTTCATAGCAGTGAAGCTTGGGGTATTCATTTTCAGTCGAGTACTGATAATTAGGCTGCATTTGTTCAAGCACATAACTAGAGGTAAGACGATTCTGCCACAGACAAACTATTCTACAGCAATTCCATTTCTAATTATGAGCGCTGATAGAACATGGTTGTAACTAATCTATGGTGGAATGTAATCTCCTGGGAAATAAGAGAATCAAGATGCTGAAATCACGTTTTTAAGTTAGAAGTAATTCCTGTTGGAAAATGTCTTTTTTAATAAATATAAATGAGCTATTTACAATAAGACAAAAATCTATAAAAGGAAAACAATTATATTTTCCAAGATCCTGGCTGGGAGAGAGGGATGATACATGGTGACGTAGATACAGATATATAGGAAGATGTGATAAAGACAGGAACAGAGAAAGAAATGGAGACCAAGATGGAATACTTTCACATATTGTGACCTAAATTCTCTTATTTAGCTATTCACTGAAGATAGCTTACATAATTGCAAAGCATTAAATTCATAACATCACTAAAGTAATGAATTTAAATGCCATGAATTAATACACTGTTTCAAAAATTATCAAGTTATTCCATGTAAGAAGCTTAATATTTCAGCAAAACTGGCTCACTTATTTACCATTGAATGAGCTTATAGTATACAAATTCATCTTGATCTAAGCTATATATATTTAATGTTGTGCATACTGTCTAGGACTAACAGTCGAGCATCTTTAGCTATTTTCCTGGATTCGGGTTATTCTTACTCTCTTTCCACAAGCAGAAAGTTTGTTTTACCCATTCTCTGTCGGAAAGACCAAGCAGCACTCGGAGCACTTGCAAGTTCAGGCGGTTTATTTCACACCAGCAGGCCCAGAGGAGTTGTTTCCAAAGTCTGAGCCCCGAACAAAGGCAGGTGGGGAAATTTATAGCCTAGCATTTCTGTAATGACGTTAGTTTCCCGAACACACGGGCTAGGGCTGCCGGGAACGGGGGTTCAGGGAGAAGAAGGACCAAGAAGCGACTCCACGGGGAGTCCCGGACTAGGCTATCAGCTGTGTTGGGAGGCAATATTTCTCTACAATATAACCCCAACAAAGCCAAATAAGTAGCATTAAAAATGCATAAAATTGACTCTAATCTAACACACAGAATGGTTAGCTTTTAAACCCATTGTCAAAATCACAGCGTGGTAGGAATTTGGTTCTGAATCCCCTGACTATAAGACTCTCCATTGAGACACTAAACTTGATATTGGCTCTGTTTCCTATAAATGAATTTGTTTCACTTATTATTTGGATTTAATCATCAAATGCCAGTTAAATCATCAGTGCTAGTTAAAATCTGAAATATCAACTAAACTCTTGTGAGCGCTTCAAGATATATCGATGTGGTTGACTCAATATGATTCAATTATGGTCAAACAATTTATAAGAACTTCCAAAGTAGTTAAATCTTTAAAGGAAATCTTTGCCTGATTTGAGAAAGGTCATTGCAACAGAGAAACACAATGCCTGTAAAATGCCCAATGAAAGAAAAAAGTTCAATATGCAAATATATTCTGCAAACTCTCTATGCTTATTTCCCTTCTTGGAGAATCAAAACGCACATCAGAATATTAAACACTCTCAGAAATCCCTATTCAAATGAAAGCTGTTTGTAATTGTTAACTTTTGTTTAATTCAGCATACCTTAAAAGCTTATTTGACTATGGAGGAAAGAAAACACTTTGAGTGTAACATTTTAACATTCAATGAAACTATTTATCTGCAGAACACACTTTGAAAATGCTGGCTTGTTGAAATGTATTATTTTTATAATGTATGAGGTATTACTTGTAACTGTTTAATGCTTAAATCAAAGTTCACATTTTGTAATCTCAGACCAGTCAGTAACATGGGGTGCATGAGCTTTATGGATTTAGTAAACTCTTACAAATTTTATGTAAAGATGTAGGTATATATTTACATTTTTCTAGGGAGAGAGAAATCATCAGATTACTAAAAGTCCATAATCTAAATATTAAATATCCTTAATCTAGTAATGCTAAAAATCTATTTCAAAAGTAAGAATTTTTCAAATACATTAATATTTAAATGCTTTGAGAGAAAACAGTGGTGTGTCTAGTCAAGTCTGTGCCTTGAATAGGTGACATTATAGGCAGAAAATAGGTTTTACATCAACCATATCCCTGTATCATAGAAAACAGCAGTAATTGCACCTGCTTCCCAGCTTCTGACATCACTTCAGCTCATGCTTCAAAAAAACCCCTGGCATCTTTATTGAATCACTCTTGTTTTCCTGCTGTGACTAATTTTCTTCCACCATGTTACACACAGAAATTTGCTTTCTATATTTATCACTGAATTGGTCAAGAAAGGGCCTTCCTTCAAAATGAACTGAGGACATGCCTCCTGCCTTATAAAGTGGATGAGGACTATCCATGAAGAGGTCAGTGAGAGAAGCTAGTCTTTATTATGGTAGGGCATATGAACATCTCGAGTGTTTTACTTGTTCTCATGGAAATTAATAGAAATATTGCTTGTCTGAAGAAATGAATAATCTAAAACTGAAAATTAGGATCTCTATAGGGTTCTTCATCCCACACTCTAATTTAAAGAAATCCTATTCAAAGGGCAGAGACAAAGATCCATGGCATTTCTTATTTGTTTTTTTCTTTTTACAACTTGATAACGAAAGCCAAGAATTGTTATCATATCTTACTCTTTTTGGTTAGATTGTGACAGGAGAAAGGCTAGTTAATAGCATCACCTTTGATTTTATAGCTTTCAGCATGAAGCACTTACTCTTTTATTGAAGTCAAGACCATGTTATTTGTCAAAAGCTAAATGTATTTCGTTATTTGGAACTTACTTGTTTTTAAATTTCAAATGTTCTTTTTCTTGGTCAGAAAGCAGCCAAGTGCCTTTTGGTGTATAAGGGTTATGTGGTTCTGACTGGATTGAAACAAACTACCTCTCTTCTGAAAACAAGACAACATACTTTTGAAATTTGACAAACATACAAATGGGGAAGGTGATTAAGAATGTTTACATGACTACAGAAAATTTTAGGTACTTAACCTTACTTACAAATAGGAAAAAAAGTATTCTTATCTAGACCCCCCAAAATAATAAGCCTAGTATAATAATGAATAATAAATATATACATAGTGAAAAATGTGTTTTCTTAAATGAAGTGATTACGGTGCCCAGGGAATTAAGAACTAATCACAGCATGGCTTATACATACATAAACATATACACAAACATACATATACACACAAATACACATATACACACAAACAATCATGGTTTTCATTTAATTCAATGATAGTATTTTAATTACTGCAATTCAGATACAGTGATTTTTCCAAAATATTTACTAATTTACAAATAACAATCAATGCTTAATGTTTTTGTGCTGAGAATTTAGTGTGCAGTCAGCAAAACTAATTCTTGTCTATTTTGGGAATCCCTTCTTAGTGTTCCTGAAATATTCTTAGACATTCAAAGCATGTCATATGTGACAGCATTGCCATTTGCCATTCAGTATCATTACTAGAGAGATGTAATTGATAAGCTTAATGATAATTAGGGTCTATCAGGCTTTAGGAGATAAATGCAGGCAGTCTCATTACCAAAAAACTCCATTGAGTGTAGAAATTCTGAGTTTCAGACTGCATGTTAAGGTATAGTAAATAAATCTAGCAGAGTTTATATAGACTAATAATGCTCCCTGTACTACAAATGTCTGCCCATGGTCTGATTTTAAATGTTAAAAATTATATAACCAGGCTAAACTAGGGATACTTCTAGCCTGCCAAGAATATCCATGAGTGCAGAAGGCTAGTATAAAAATGATTCCTGGGCAAAGTATAGATTTTCCCAGTGCACTAGAGTTAAACCAGGCTTGCTCTTAAGACTCATCTGCTAGAAAATGAATCAAAATTACCAAGCTTTTTTTCCTCCATGCCCAGGAAAACAACCAATGGCACCTCCTTTATTCAAGTTTCTTTCCATTGCTATGATGTCAGAGTCACTTGAGACCCTATCACAACCAACTTTATTTCCCCAGGTCCTTAGGATGAGGAAAAACATAATAACTATTTTAAATAATTAAGTATCTGTTAGATGCAAGTTGGATTAGATCCTACTTTGTATCAATTGAAAGGCATGAACTAGGGACAAAAATAGAATTTTAAGCAGTTGATTCTTAGATAAGAATCAAGAACTGAGAAGGGTAGGGTGTAATTTACATATATTAATTCATATTCTGAATATAATCATATAATACAAATATTGTATTTCCAATTTATACATGTGTAAATTTCCAATTATATGACTGAGATAAGATTTCAAGTTACCTCTGAAATACTGAAATCTCAGCAGTATTCAATCTGTCTGTGATGTTCAAGAGTTTTATTATATTTAGGTGAAATGGGTCAGAAAACTCAAAGTCAATATTTCTCACCCTACCCAAACTTTTTTCCCCATGAAAAAATAGCTTGATAAAAATGAAGAAATAAGAATTAAGAAAAAAAACCACTAAAATGTATTTATTGCTACTAATAGAGATGAGTTCCTTAGTAATATTTCAAGCAATAAATTGGACCATTTATATGTGCATGATATATAAAATAGTGTCCTGTGATATAAAAATAATCTAGTAAATTTATTGCATTTATTTAGTATTATATTGCAAGTTATTTAAATAGCATAACCGCATAGGTAGAAAATAACCAATAAAGCTATCAATATTTTGGGGGATATATATGTATCCTCTTTAGTAATACAAGTATATATGATTCATCTTTGAATTTCAGTACTCACATCTTAAGTCCATTAACTGGCAAATTGCAAATCAAAATTCATATATTCACTATAAACTAGAGAGTTTGCTAAATAATTCCAAACTAAATTTATAAAGATGAAGTTAAAATTACAGCATCCCATAATTTAAAAGCAAGAAAAACTGTAGTTGTAAATCCTGCTTGCAGCACACCATTATTGCAATAGTGGCAAAAACTAATTTCCCCTCAAATTTTGGGAGTTCTGGTTTCTTCTGTATACATAAAGCTATTTAAGTTTTACAGTGTATTTTCCAATCAGACTCCACGATTTAATAGTGATTTATAGTTCTCAGCAGCTGGGAGCACTAATGAGAATAAATAAATATAAATTTTAGTAAAGCTTAATAAGTTGCTTTATATATTACTAGCAAGTTACTTTTAGATATAAGAAAGTACATGTTCAACATGATTACCAAAGAGTTAATAAACAGAGAATTCTGAGGGGAATTAGAGAATTTATTATAAGGGTGGAGGACGGTCATTAATGTTATTTGTAAGGAAAAAGAGAGAGAGTGAGAAAGATAATGAGGAAAAAGAAGGTGGAGCTGTGAAATCTTTTTACATTTATTTGACCAGACAATGAGCATTTAATGAAATATTATTAATTTCCAAAAAAGACCGAAACTGTTCACATGGCCACTCCCAGCTATTTATAGAAAAGGTTCTCCTCCTTATGCTAACAACACCGTTACAATAATACTTTAACAAAACCAAACGTGCAAATGAAGTAAACGCTGGAGGTTAAGCTCCACCTGGCTTCACCTTGGGGTAATGTTAACACAAGTTTGGAAGGGGGCTGTGGCGTTCTAAAAGACCAAGGACAGAAGGGAAGAAATTTTAATGAAGGTTGGAATAATTGACTCAAGCCTCCAAATTCAAAAGAACTTTTGGGTACCATAGGTATGGCATTCCTCTTGCTGCACGATCACAGCAGGGCAGGTACGAAACCACAGATTTGTATATCCAGTTTGTCTTGTTCCTTCAGTCCGCTGCCTGTGAAAACAAATCGATGCTGCTGAAAGTGGCTGGAACTCAGTCCCCTGATTCTTACACAAACTGGGTTAAGAATTGGAGGAATGGGAAGGGGCTCCCTGCTGGTGCAATGGCTAGGCTTCGGCGCTCTCAAGGCTGCGGCCTGGGTTCAATTCCCAGCCAGGGAGTTACCCAAATCAAAAAGAATTGGAGGACTTGTACTAGCTTACTCTTCTCCTACTAACCAGGAGAGCTGGGTTCATCCAAAGTGAGGAGTGGTAGTACAATTGGGAATCTACAAGGAAAACACAGATTTCTCTAAGAGAAATTGTTACTGAAATCCAATGTGGTTCCAACATAGCGTAGATTGAGTAATATGGTCCCATAACTAAGAGAAATAGTGAAAAAAATTAATAGCTTTATGGATCACTTCAACAACAACGAACAGTTCCACACTAGGGTTTAATTTTATTATTCAAGGTATTCCACCTTCCCAGAATATCAGACACAACCACAATAAAATGTTCCTATAGAAACACATTTTTAAAGGAAAAAACACACAAACAACAATGAAAAAAGATATTGAGTTAATCATGTCACTGTGCCACTATTTCCATTCATTAACATGTATAATGAGAATTCAAAGATATTTATAATTAGTCATAAAGTATATTAAGGGCCTAAATTGTTCTATTAAAATATTTGGATCTGAAATCCCTAAGATCTGGAGACTTAAAATATGAAGTAAAATGAATGTGCGAAGTAAGCTAGGGCATGTGCAATATTAGATCTGCTATCTCTTATTTATGTCAAATTGTAAGTCTCTCAAACTCTCTAACCTGCTTAAAAAAATGGTACTGGTAATATCTCTTGCAGAGATAGAAATATGTAACCACATTAAATTATCAAAAGCATTTTGTATAGATTTAATAACATTTGTTGGTATTATGGGCTGTTGATTAGTAATACCAGAGAACAGGGTTTTCTTTTCCTGTTGTGACGAGTGCGGTGAACATCAGGTATCCATGACCTAAAGGGTGTCAGAGAACTACAACTATATTTCCAAAATAGGTGGTTGATTTTTTCCAATTATCTTGATTGTGGAAGAAAAATGAGAATTCTGTTTTGTTTTTTCTTGAATAGTTGGATAATCATGGTCACATACTTCTCTTTAAAGACTTTTTGACAATTACACACATTTAGTTATTCAGTGAAATACAAGAACTTACCTTTTTTTTTTTAATTTTTTTTTAATTCATTTTTATTGTTAGACTTATTGGGGTGACATCTGTTAGCAAGGATTACATAGGTTTCAGGCATACAATTCCACAGTGCATTGTCAACTTGATGCATAATAAGTTCACCACCTAATGTGACTTCTCTTTCCATCCCCTTATATTTAGCTTCCCCCCCTCCTCTCCCACCCCCTCCCCTTTCTCCCC